>VZTL01049822.1:0-28666 GCA_013400535.1 Scopus umbretta | reverse complement strand
CGCCGGGCCAGGACCGGCCGCCTGGCCCCGCGCCCCCCGCCCTGCTCCAGGCAGCCCCCCCCGAGCCGGGGGTGCTTCCAGCTCCGCCGCCCGTCCTCGCTCTACCTCCTTCGCCGGCCAAAGCCAGGCCAGCTGCACCGCCCGGGCTTTCCTGGAGGATTCCGCTTCTCAAGGCTTTTTGGAGATTTCAAGTCAGAGGCCGGGTTTATAGCTTCTAATCTGCACTGGATTTATTTTTTTTATTTTTTTAAATTTATTTTTTCGTGGAAGGGGAATGGAAAAACAAAACAAAACAAAACGACCGGGCTGTTATGACCCATGACCAGTACCTGGGGTGACACTGCTAAAAGTCGTGGGCAGGACTCGGCACAGTGAGTTTCTTAGACGTGCTCCGGCCACAAGAAAGCTATAGGAATGGACCAGCTGTAGGAGACAGGTCCTGTTATATAGGGGCACAATGCATCACGCTACGTCGCAGTTCTCAGCCCTACCTCCATGAAAAGCCCTAAAGCAGGAAGGGGTCCCCTCAGGGGACTTGTAGCAGCTGGTGGGATTGACGCTTTTCCCTCAGCCACCGGAATGCGTTCATCACATCAGGGCATCCTGGCACCCAGAAAAGCACTAACTGCACCGGCAGAGTGGAAGTCACCAAACTCTTGGCTACAGGTTACACTGGCAGGGGAAGCTCTGTAACCGAACCATGAGAACGCTAATAACAAGTGCCAAAAAAAAAAAAAAAAAAAAAGGCAATTACATTCAGCTGTAATTAGAAATCACATTAAGACTGAATACCCGATACTTTGCAGGTATAGAGTGAAAAAAGAAAAACAGTGGCGTGACTGTGGAAGGTGCAAACATTTCCACTGCAATGCTCCTCCTGTTCAGTGTATTTCACCCAACAGCTGGATTTGCCTAATTGTGATCTTAATAATTTTTCTACTCCCACTTCTGTATAATAGGATGACCATAAAACACAGTTAACATGTAAAAAAGCAGTTCAAGTTTAACAATGATTTTAAATGTACTTTTTCAGAAGCAACCCCAAAGCCACGCAAGAGACACTTACAGCAATCATCACCGTTGTACTAAGGCATCTCTTCTTGAGCATACACCTGTGTGGCCTCACGTATTAAACCCATATTCCCAGCTTCAGCTGGGAATAGCTGAGCGCGCCTTGTGAACGAGGAAGGATGGAAAGATATACTGACATATCTATACCCGCATGCATATTTGAGAAGCTGGGAGGAGACACATGCTAGAAGACCCCCTTTACAGCCCACGGTAGTCCTATTTTATATGACAGTTCAGTGTAAATCGTAGGTCAGTGATATAAACGTGAAAGTTGCTGAACATTTTTCCCTAGAATCTCAATCATAGAAAAACCTTTGCTAAACATGATTACTACAACCCCCTGTGAAGCATTGTAAGGGTTTAGCAGCACACCAGGGTGCTCTGCTTTTTTTTTTTTTTTTCACTGCCAACGTCCCTTTCTGCCAGCACGTGCTGGAATTCAGCAGAGTATGTATAGGCTTTATATTATAACACTGTATTTATTCCATCAGTTTATTTTTGTTTCATACCTCCCCACCAATCCCCCTCCCCGAATCCCAACAACGAAGCACAATTTTTAAAGTTCCTGACCTAACTATCATGCTACAAACTAAATCTTATGTAAAAAACAAACAAACAAACAAAAAAAAACCCCAAAAACAAAACCCCTGAAGGCTAGAATAAATATACAAAGCTCTCTTTGAGCTGACGACTGGCCCACATTGCAAATAAATGCATTGCCACTAAGCCACATGTATATGCCACATGAACAGAAATAAAAGGAATCCTCGAGATAGGCCAATGATTTTGTGTTTTATATTTTTACCACTTTGCACTTATAAATTGCATTGGTTTTAAGATGTTCCTGTGGGTTTGTAAAATACGGCCTAATCTTGTAGGCTCGTGTTATTGCCAATTGTTTCACCGAGAAGCTCCAGTCCCGTGCGTGTAAAGTGCATGCTGCTTCTTAAGAGGACCAAAATGATGATGCTGGAGAGCTAAGCTCTTCAGAAAATATCAAGAAAAAAGGTGAAAATGTCTACCAAGAAATTTTTGGGGTACAAAGTTGTTTCAGATTGTCCCATTTTGCCTGGAGCTTATAAATATCATAGCCTATTGAATGGGTAGTATGGCTGTCTCCTCCCTTTGATCACCTCTTCTAACACTTTACATTTTCTAACCAAATACACAGTAGTAACTTCTTGCAACAAAGTTGACTAAGAAGCAAATCACTGTATAAATCTTTCAAAACATGTTTAAATATAGCTTACTAAACCGGGAACATTGGGTAGAAACTGCTGAAAGTATTCAGACTGTTAAAAACTAAAATGCGACATGATCTCAACATATTTGAACATTCAATTATATGAAATGTTTTTCCAACGTAATATCAAATTTAAGACTGAAGTAAAGTAAATGTGCTTTGACTGCTTTGGAATCTTCCTTAGACAAATGACTGAAAGATCAAGGTGTTTTATTTCCTATTTGAATCAATGATCAATAAGTCTTATACACGAGAATCACGCATTTTGAATATAAACCACGCTTTTTTAATAAGTGGAAGTTAGACCAAGTAAAATAACTATGTCTTGAGAGCAAAACTCACTGTTTTTTACGTCATTGCGATCTATATAATTATGAAGTAACTCGAATAAGGCATCTTACATTGGTCCTAAATTTTTTACTCAAGTAAAAAACTCATTGATTCCAATGCGAGTGTGAGTGTTGCCTGAGTAATAGAGTTCTCTGTCAAACTGTTAAAATCAGCTAACTTCTAAAAGCCTGCAGACTGATGGAATAGCGTGATTGTACTAAAGCTATGTATTTAATATGGAAAAAAAAAATCAAGTTACTAGGCAAAGCTTATTAACATTTACAATAAAAGAAGGCAGTAATATAAGTAGATATTTTTAGGGGGTTTATAATTCTGTGCCTGGTCATGCAGATACTTATGCTTGTGGCTTTATTTAAGTCATGCCAGTGAATCAGTACTCTCATGTCACAAGCATTTGAGGTTTAGCATCTAGGACAATAGAAACAGGAATAAACTGGCTTTAAACATTCCACTAGCAAAACAAGGCTATCAATTGCAGTGGGTTACACTGTAAGAGTTATTTTGGAATGTCGTATTTAAAAGTTTGTGACCGATGATATACACTTTCTTTGTTTTGATTGAATAAGCTCTTCATCAACATTACATAGCAGAGTTAGATTTAAAAATATTCTCTTAAAAATTAGAACTCCTTTCCAAAAAAGTCAACATCAAACAAACGAAAAACACGGACATACTCCTTTTTCTCATTTCTTTTTAATAAAGTATCGAACGTTTAATTCTAATAAGAATATTACATAAAGAAATGTTAACTCTACTCAGTGGTATTAGCATAGTTGAAATCACAGTTTATAAATTTTTGAGAGCATTGGCATCACGATATGGTTGTCATAGAAACTGCAACAATATGTCATTTCAATTAATTTTACATGCAGTGATGCTGAGGTCCGTGTAACAATTCTTTTAAGAAGTTCTTAGAAGTAAATATTGAAAAGCAGGAATAAAAATATGAATAGGCAACAGTACCCTTCGATTATTATTTCATTAACAAAACAGGGAGAATTCCGAATGGTTTTAAAACTATAACTGAGCTGGAGAAACTAGTTAAGCAGACTTTGACTTCAAAACCACTGAAATTAAAAGACGAAAGCTACGGAAACATTCAAACTCTAACTGAAAAAAAAGTATCTTTTCCCAATGAAGCAGTTTTGGCAAAACATGTAAAAATATTTATTCCTGTTTAAGAAATATAAAACATGAAATAGTTTTAAATCATGAATGTTCCTTTTGTGTACGCAAGAAGCAAAAATTCAAATGTTACAAATCCAGGACCATAACACAATATTAAAAAAAAAGCTTGAAAGGTAGGAAATGTAACATGAATAGATTTATTTTTCCTGTATAATGCAGCTACTGTGTGTTATGAATGCTACCTTAAGTAAATCATTGCCAGACACACTCAACTGACATTAATGACTTGATTATTAGAACAGAAAAGCTAACCAAAATAAAGGCAGTGTTTTTTTAAAAAATAATAATTGTATTGTAGCAGTATAAAATTTATTTCTTTATTTTTGTTGTTATAGGAAAGTATGAACATTTACTCTTGTTTTCTTACTGCATGTGTATGATACAATACCTAATCTGATAGTTTATACATGAAAGAAAATACTGAGCAAATCCTAATGAGGAAAAAAACGTAGATTTTCAACACATTTTACACAGTAATCAATAATTACATAGTGTATTTTGTTTAAATTTACTGAGTTGCCACGCAGACTAGAATATGCAAGACCTTTCATTCTGAGACAGGAAACGAGCTGTTTGTAAGTAAATAAAACTATCAATATTAAAAACAAAACAAAAAAAGGAAAGGAAAAAAAAAAGAAAAACCACAGCCTCGAGAAGCTATCTGCAGTGAGAAGGAAGCATCTAGAGCTATCCTTTCTGATAGGATTAAGGAATGCTACAAAAGAAGCGCTTAAATCTCTAGTTTTCCCTGACAATTAACAATGAAAAGCAGATGTTTACAAAGCTATTTTACATGCTCGTTTATAAGATGCTAAAAGATGGTTTGTGGATTGTAAGAAGGAAGAGCTGGATAACTGCTTGTCTGGTGTATATTTAAAAGCATTTTCATTGGCTCAGTTATTGTTAATAATGAAAGAAACACTTTGTGCTGTATGGCTGTGACTATAGAAAACTGCCGTCATAAAGTCCTCAACAAACTCTTAAGATGCAATTTACAAAGATAATAATAACACAGAATTATTTCACTTCTCTGAATGCTACACATTTGCATACCAGGACTGTGTACAATATACTCATAATGCACATTCATAACAACAAGGACTTCTTAACATTGCAACAGCACAAGATCTGTGCATTAAAAATCTACAGTTTCAAGTTTTCCTTTTTGGTGGGAAACCATTTGTATAAACCAGATGCTCTGCATCTATACAGGGTAAGCCTACGTTCAGTTCCACACCTTTATTGAATGGGATCATCTCCTGAAAATTATGAAACCCTGGAAGGTAGCAACAATATTAATAAATTCCCACTCATATAGAAACGCGGCAAATTAACTTTTCACACAAATTTAAGAAGAAGTCTGGTCTATAAGAGTGAGTCAGGAGGTGTGGGTTCTATTCCTGGTTGTGCTACAAACCTACAGAGTGTTTTTGAGCAAGTCGCTTACACCAAGTCGCTTGAGTAGAAAAAAATTCAAAGAATGCATGCCTCGAGCTCAATTTAGACAGATCCGTATCTGCTTATATTGGATGCAAGCGAACGTAGGCATATGTCTCTGAAAAGCTGGGGCCTACCCTTTTTGGACTTTTCGTCTTCTTATCCTATTTCTCTACATGGAGAGTGACTGTTGGGAGACTTAATTCATAAAAGACTCCTCACATATCAATTATATTTATGCGTAACAAGATTACTATTAAAAGTCCCAGCCCTGCAAAGGCTCATATGCACGTTTCACTTCACACATTTGTAGTAGTCCAATTTACTCTAATAGATTTATTCACTCTGTATAATTCTAGGCATATAAACTTCTGCAGTATCAGGAACTAAGTTAATGGAATAGATAATGTGTAAAAATACTCATACAAGTTAGTAATGAGGTTCAGGCTTCACATTCTTAAAGTCCTACATCACGTTCAATTGAAGGATTTTTTAAAAAATATTGCTGTTATAATGTTCTGGTACAAGTAAGAGGATGCATAGCTGACTTGACATTAAAAAAAAAAAAAATCTTGCTATCTTATCATATCCACATTTTCAAAACAAGCAAAAACCTCTTTGTAACGTGCGAAATAATTCCAGAAACTTCAGTTCTAATCATAAAAGATACTCATAAATCACCTGTGTATTGCCGCCATCCAAGCTGGTTTTGTTTTTTACCTCAGACGCTGAATAAATTCTAACTTCTGTTAATGCTTATGCTATTCCTACTACTTATTCAGTTGTGAATGAATATATTACACTAAAGTACAAAAATACTTAATTCATATTAGTTGGCCAGATTTCATTTCTTCAATAGACTCTTCCACAACTCAGACTTCCCATCTACAGGCCACTCTCTTGGACTAAAATTATGCTGCATACATAATGATATGCAAAGTAGGTCAAGTTTCCAACTTGCAGCTACAGCCATACTTACCTTCACCCAAAAGGATACTGCTCACATGGTTAAAACTAAACATGCATATAAATGTTTATAGGATTGGGGCTGAAAGTAGCAAACAGTCTTCCTGATTTGGATGGATTTTTACCATAACACAAATTATTTACACAGAAATCTAACAGCAAGGCATAATTGAAAATATTTTGTATACCTTTCAAAAAACGCCACAGGGAAAATACCTTCCCAGCAGCTGTTATTGGTAGAGCAGAGAGGGACAAAAGAAGGAAACAACTTCTCCCTCAGTCTGTAATAGCCTGCACCGCTGTTGCACTAATGCCAAGTACCAAACCGGCTAATACAATGCAGCTCACAACTGCCTATTTTTTCTAGTACCACTTACCTCAGCCCAGAGACACAAAAGGTATCCTCCCTTCTCCCTCCCCCTCTTCCCACAGAAATTGCACTCCTGGCTGAGTCCTTGAATGCTGGCCTGCCACAACCACAGAGGAGGGGACACAGTTTGCCTCTGTATCAGTATTTTGCCATTACTTTAATTTGATGGCACTTTAGTAATATGGAATGGTTAGCTTTCTCAGATTCCCATCCGAAATGTCTGTGAGTCAGGTTGCTGTTCTCTGGGCTTTTCTTTTTTTTTAAATTTTTCTTCTTTCCTGTTCTGAAGATGTCTTTCAATTAGCATTCTAATTTAAGCAATAGGAAGGTATGCCCAAGGTGAACATTATAGTTTGTTGTTTGGGTTTTTTTAATTAACTTAGGAAATGTTCACAGTGTTCAGCAAAGGAGTCCATGCTCGTGGAAGTTGGAATTAAAAAGAAAATTACCCTGAGCAAACGGGGAGCACTTTAGAATCAATATGGTCCACACACCCCCCAAATCCCAAACTCTTCTGATCAGCAAGTACTAATTTCTTTAGTATGGTATCTTCCACTTCAGCACTGAAACCTAAACCTAGATTGTGAAGCAGTATTCAAGGGGTCATAGCTGCTTCTGCCTTTGCTTTTCCTGTCCTTTGCCGAACTCAGAGTTGCAAAGAAAATTTGTCATGTTACGGTTTTTAATGTACAAAGGTGGGGAGAGTTGAGTGTGGAATTAGCAATGTATTAAGAGTTGAACGAATGCGTCTATTGCAGCCACACATGACGAACCTTTTATAAAACATCCTCCGTAATCACTGTGTTCAGCACAGGCAGCAATTCCTAAAAAAACAACACAAAATACTCTGACATACTTTTTGAGGTTCTGGGTCAAAGGAGGTGAAGCAAGGATTTGTTAAGGCCTATTTAATGAAAGACTGAGATAGGAAAAGACTAAAGTCTGTCTTTTAAATGTAGTACACCATACCGAATCTTTTTTCAATTCTAAAAAACCCAATCCTCTCCTATATAGTATTTGGCACACTTGTTTTCTAAGAGTGAGATTCAAACTTTTCAAAGCCCTTACATGAGGAACTTGTTTCTTTTGCTCAAAAAATTAATGAAAGATACAAATGCTTTGATTTAGAGAGAAGCTTTATTTTGTGGAGAATATTAAGGGATTTTACTGTTGATATTTTCACATTAATATACATTATTTATCTCCACAGGGTGGCGAAAAAGAGAAAATTGCAAAGACTTACTGGGTGGCAGGAAGTGGGATTCACTATAATCAACAGCAGCAGGGGACTCTTTGAGGTTGTGTTGCAAGATATATTCAAGATTTTAGCAGAAAGAAAATAATTGCATTTAATATTGTGCTGGTGGGAAATAACATATGTTCAATCTTTTCCAGCTTTTATACTTACATTCAGATTTAGACTCTTGCCCTTTAGATGCAGAGATACTNTTTTTTTTTTTTTTAGTACACTTATGTAGAGGATGTCCTATTTTAAGCCAGGTAGAGCTTTATGCTACTTGCAAATTTTAATTCAAAAATTTACTAAGGTTTCATGAACATACTCACTGGACAAAATAAACGGCTCTACGTTCAATAAGCAGGCTATTACCAAAACATAATTCAGTTTCCAACATTATTTTATTTTAGATTTTTTTTTAAGGAAAAACTGAAAAATTGTATGCCTTGTTAGGTGTTTGCTTAAAATTACTTTCTGGGTCAAATCACTGCACTTCTTACAAATTCAGAACTTCTTTAAAATGGATGTAGTAAAGAGTAACAGATAAGTTGATGAAATAATTGAAGTCTGTTAATACAAAAAAGCTGTCAGTCATATAAAGGTTTTCCACGCTTAAAGGGGATAGAAATTTGTGCATATGATAAACTAACATTGAGGCTCAATTATATCTCACATAAGTTCAGGAAATTAAAAGTAGCTGTCTAGTCTAAGCTAATTGTGTAGAATTCCTTTATAATCAAATACATACATAGAGAGAGGTATTTCCATAGCGTGTTTCAGTATTGCCCTGTTTTGCCCATGAGTAACTGAAGTAGAAGAGACAAACTGGCCGCTGGAGGAGTCTGTCCCTTTCTCCCGACTTAAAAAGGACCTAGGAACAATTTAGGCCAGACACCTCTCTTTTAGTGACTAAAGCAAGTAAGATGAATTCTACCTTGCATGACTATTGCAACCATTGTCTAGTCTTACCATTTACCTTTTGTCATTCTCCCTCTTTGTGTTACTTCAGAATGGGAATCTCGGGGCAGACCATTATCTATCTAAAATGCTAAAGGAAGTCATCATTCACATCATACGCGTGTCTGCCTGTTCCTCCCCTATGAGTTTAGTTGCATGCTTCAGGGAAGCATATCAAATTATTTCTCAAGGAAAATCCGTTAAAGCCCTATTTTTCATAACCCTATTGTTTTCTTAATTTTCTAGGTAAGTACAAATGGGAGTATGTGTATATATGTATAAAAGCTCATCATAAACCTCTGGAATATGAAAGATGCCAGATCTGGGCTTTATATTGACATAGGCTCACAGGTATCTGCAAAAAGATGTGTGTTGGAGGGGGAGGTGGAGGGAAACAATCTTCAAGAACAGTGTTCTTAAAAGTCGTATCAAGGCTAAACAGATTGATTTCGTTTGTAAAATGTACTTTACATGCTGCAATTCCGAGGTTACTTTACATGGCTTAATGGCTAGCATGACAGAATTTACTTTTCTTGCTCCATCCTCACTGCCAGCAGTAACATTAAGTGGCCACATAGTCAGCCAGTTGAAGAAACTGCTCTGGATTGGAGGGGCAGGGAGAGGGGGTCTGTTGTGATTTGGAATAGTGCAGCTGCACAAAAACTAGTGCTGGCACAACAGGGGACAGCAGTGAGTGAATGGGTGCTGGTTATGGTGACCATACCAGCTTGAGGGAAGAGTGGAACTGCAGCCGGTGGGCGGGATCCTATGGGCACCTGAAACCAACAAATGTTCAGGTTGTCAGAGCCTTGTCTCCCATCCTTTCTCTACCAACTAAGCATTTCCATTCTTTCCCTTGCATCAGCACTAACACCCACATAAGTGTGCAGGAGCCAACTCAGGGAGGTGACTTGTCTGGAAGCTAACCCCACAAATGTTTAAAAAAAGAGAACAACCAAACAAAAACTCTTTTCAGACAGATCTGCTCCAAGGAGCAATTCACAGAATGATCAGACAAGAGCTACTGCCAGCACAGTGCAGAAGGTGGAAACACAGAGCCAGAGGCAATAGAGGAGAGGACAAGGCAGCCCAAACTTAGATCAACTCCAGCTGCGATGGACCCAGAGCTGGAGCCAGCCTGACCGGTTACAAGCTTCCTCTAAAACCTCTGCACTTTCTTGGAAATCACTATGATAGAATGAGTAAGAGTTGAAATTACCAAGATGCTAAAGAAATAAAATCAGGACACTTACTTACACACTGAATGAGACAAGAAGCAAGAAAAAAACCCTGTGGTCTTAAAGCTGCCTAGCAGAGTTTCTGTAGAATGTAACAGGCAAGGACAAATTATTCCTGGCTGGAGTACTGGAGCTATACAGACAGCACTTTTGAGTAAATTTCTACTTTTTAAGCCCTCATTGTGTAGTTTTAGGCTGACAGGAAGACATTAGCAGTGGCTTCAGAAAGCATTACTCATAGTTTACAAGACTCCATATCATCACCATCATCATCATTGTAAAACACATTATTCCACATGTTATTTTTTGCAGTGCAGTCATCATGGAGATGAGAAGGTAAGGTAGAGACAGCTTGAGAAGCATCAGAAAAGACTGAAACTGAGAAAACTAGGAGTGTGGAAGACCAGACTTCTTTTCTCTATGCAAGTATCTAAATTGTGCCATCCCACATCCACAAAAAATAAGAATCTTTTGTTACTTGAGGATATATACCTTTTTAGAACAAACAGACTTGCCCTAGCTTAAGTTTGTAAGGGCAACTATGTAGACATGATGAAGTGTTGGAAAACTGAATTTAAAAGAAAGGAGAAAAATCTTTATTTAAGGACAATAAAATCAACAACAAAAAGATTTCTAATATTACAGTCACACTGTAAATAAAAGAAACAAAGTCTCATATGTTGACTACAATAACAATATTAAGAAGAAAAAAAAACCTCTGTATAAGATAGATTTTCTTAAAGCTTTGGAAATTGCAGACAAAAGCGGAAGGGAAGCTATAAAGGACTGGCATGTTAATTCCTGAAAGAGAATAGGCTATTTGCAAGTAACTTTGAATAGATCAGTAAGCCAGCTACATGGAGACTGACTCAAACCACTGAGATATTTGATTAGTTTGTGTATGCAAAGTACATAAATAAATAGATATTAGTTAGTAGGTTTAGAATTCCCATCCACAGGCTGTACTAGTTGGAAGAAGATAAAAACTGTCACTGATTTAGGGGAAAACATCTAAGAAAAGATTAGAAAGTTTGCTATTGACCACCTGGCTTGCCAAGAAGGCCCAGAAAGAAGGACTCTAACAGACAGCAAAGTGACACATGGACTGTGAAACCTCTGCTCCCACAAATATACATCGACTAGCAGACAGGTCTTTGAATCTAGCTAGAATAAACCAGTATTTACAGATACATCTGTGCTCCCACTGTTGTAGTATCTTCCTGTACTGCATTACAAATGTTATAGGGTCCTACGCTGATAACTTAGGAAATTAGTATAAATTCTATGAAGACATAAAAAGATTTCCAAAAGTTAAGTAGAATGGTCAAGGTATGTTAAAGGTTAACACAAATGTTTGAATGTTTGATGGAATCAAAATGCCTTCTTCTGGAGGATAGCAGTGGAGAGCAGCAAGGAAAGAGTGTAAAGGATACTTCTAGGGGAAAATGCTGGAAAACAGCTGTCGAAGGAATTCGGAGAAGAGAAGAGTGAGCAGAAGTCATTCACATGCAATCAATCAATTTTCAGATATGGAGATTTTACAGTTCATGTGTGACTGTCCCCTGGCCCTATGTACAGATATTGAGGAAAGGGAAGGTAAGGAATTAGCTTTCTGATGCTTTGATTACTGGCCTTCCCTGGCTGAGATAATAAAAGTAAACTTTAGTTGAGTTAATCCAATTTGGATCTATATTGATTTTTGTTGTTGTTGTTGCTGTTAGCAGCATTGCTATGGTATACCTTCTATCTTCTTGGGCAAGCGGAAAGCGTCCTGCGAAGGGAAAGATACATGGCAAGGGGAAGAATAGGATAGCATCTCTGAGGCTGGGAAAAGGAAACATGGGCTTTGATGCTAGAACTGTAAAAACACCTTTAAATCCCATGTCTTTCTGGTCTGCCTTGTTTATACGGATTTGGTAGCAGTCCTCAAAATCCTCAAAACTGAGTTCTCTTTAGTTAAGCAGATGAAGTCAGTTGAACTCAAACTGCCTGTAGGAGCACAGCCCAAGGATTCAACCACGCTTAGTGGCTAGACTTAATTAGATTCAACATCTGAACATATTTCCTTAGGGAATTTGTCACAGAGACAAGACAGTCTTTTTATTTTTATCAAAAACAAAAAAACAGCCCCAAAAAACAAGCACAGTTTTGTCTTAGCAGAAAGACAGTAAAATCTACAAATAAGAATATAAGCACCGCATAATGTCTTTCCTATCTACAGTGTTTTCATCTAGAAAATACAACTCTTGTCTAAGTCAGACATCACAGAGTGGAGTGCTCAGGTTTTAACTGATAGTCTTCTTAATCAGTAGGTGTTGGTAGACAACTGCGTACCTTTGAGCGAAGCCTGGAATGGCTGTTTTCAGAGCAGATGATTCAGGCAATGTTTTGTAATTATCCCATACTGTGTACTACAGGATTGTTCAATCCAGCATGCTTCCTCGCAGTCCTAGCATCACTATAAATTATGATATGCATATGGAAAACATATCAATAACACAGTTATGAAGTAACCACCCTAATTTACTAGATCACATACAGCATTCCAAAACAATAACACATTTCTTACCTAAAATTTAAAACATTGCCTTATAAAAACTGCAAAGTAGATAATCAACATGGCAAGACACTAGAAACTACGGTTGCTTTTTTTTTTTTTTTAACAGACTGAATTCATGCTCAACTCACTCAAAATCTTAGCTCTTCTGTGGAAAGACATATAAAAGGTCAAATCCTTAAACAACAGAGAGAAACCCAAACAAATTCCTCCAGCCTAAACTGTCACCAGGATTACAAATCAACTAATTACAATTCAAGAATATGAACTAGGCTGCTTATAGGCAGTGTATAATTTTAAAACTGTTGTACACCGAAGGTTCATTTTTCATGCATGATGTCCCATACTAGGCATAAATGTCTCTTTCTGCGCAACTATTAAAATTACTTTCAAGTATACATATACTCCACACGTTTCTCAGGAATTATAAGTTTGACCATTTGAAGTTAAGAAATCTTAATTAAATTACACATAGTTACAGACTGTCTTTCGGTGTCTTACAATTTTAAAGTAATTTAAAAAATACAGTCATTGCCTATTTACATGTCGAAAACTTGTACTTTAAAATGGAAATGGTTATGGTGCCAATCTGCTGCTCATAACATACAAAAATAACAGATATACATAATTCCAGTAGGCACTGCACTTTATTATATTAGCCTTTACCAAGAAAACCATCTTCAAGTAATTTTTTCTGACCAGAAGTTTATGAACTAAAGTTGGAAAGGTGGTCTATAAATCAAGTAAACAATTTCACTATTGATGCCTTTCTCCCTCACTTCCAAGCATCTATTGCACACAGAGATTTCATTAAAGTGGATTGCAAAAAAAATTATACAATATTTGCCTTTCATGTTGTAGCTTTAATTTACTTCAATATATTATCACACACTTCCAAATCAGTAATGAGTAACCTTAAATTTAGAATTCCTTACCTTTTTTCACCAAGAAAATTAAAGTACTTTAAAAAATTGATCTTTTCATAATATTGTGAATATTCATTTCATTGAAAACAAAATTAATTATATTGCTATCCAAGAACAACAAAGTTACAAACAACAAAACCACCATCAAAAATAAAAAATGGTCTTTGTCTGTGTGTTAATTTCATTATGTATCTGAAAGATTATGCTATCTCTGTTCAATTGCTCAACAGTTCAACATTCAGAATCCATTTTTATGGCCCCAATGTAATAAATTCGGTCATTTTTAGCTGTGTTACAAAATTACTAAAGACTAGAAACCCCAACTCACAACTGCATCCAATTCTACCAGGCACTACTCATATGGACAGAAGATACACAGGAAAAGGCAGATTCTGCCCTGAATAGTCTGAAGTTTAACAGACAAGAGAAACAGAAGGTGCGAGGAAAGAATGCAACACCTAAATAAAAGTATGGAATGTGGGGCAAAGAGAACGTAAGCAAATGGCTCATGGTCACAGAGGAAGACCATGGCAGAGCCAGAAGTTAGACCAGAACTCGCATCGTCCTCTAACACAAAGGAATTCCTGTCTGCATACATACAGCTTTGCTTGCTTTTCTGTAGGTCTTAGGCCTTATTAAAAGTCAGAGTGAGATAAACAAGGTATTTAGGACCTTTCCTCACTTCTTCAAATTAAAATTTGATCATTAATAGGCTAAGCAAATAGGAAGTCTGAAGCATCACCTTTCAAGGCAACAATGTCAGCTCCTCTCTTACTTGCTTCTAATAGCTTGCTTTCACTCCGTGTGTATGAAAGAAACCTTAAAGTAACAATTTTTCATCCAGTGAGTAAACGAAGAAAATACAATCTGAAAGTTTCCTTTGACATCTTAAAATGGGAATCACATAATTTTGACAAGGGAAATAAGTTGCTAGCATTAATCCCATGTCCTCACTGCATTCTTAATTCTTAGCTCACACATTCACCTAACACAAAATACATAGCATACAATGTATATAATCCCACTGCATTATAATAATTGTATACACCCATTTGCATTTTTAGCTGGTTATATATATGTATATTTATATGCATGGAGACACAGGAAAACAAATACATATATAGTACGTAGACATATTGATAGGTATACTTCCTGAAGAAATCAAAACGTTTTAAAGAAGAAAAAAAATACCTTGCCTGACCACACTCATTACCTGTTAGTGAACCGTTAATTCAGACTTTTCTTAGGACAATGCACAGTCATGAGTTTTACTATAGGTATTTTGTTAAAGAAAAACCTTTGTTCAGCAGATTTCTAATAATATAAACTAAACATTTTCCTTCTATCTGAATCATATATACATCTTTTTGTTTAAGTGTCTTAACATCTATAATGTCAAAAATAATACCTGCATAAGTAAAAATAGTTCACAGCATTCTAGCACGCACGAGTGAAGTTAGTGCCCGTCAGAAAAAGAGCTAACAGGGGCCAGCACAGAAAAAAACCCAAAATTTGGTTCTGTATGGTCTTTCTGCCACACCTCTATGTCAGATTGCACAATGCTCTCTTTCATTTGCTATTTCTCTAATCCTAATCCTTGCCTCCATGACAGAAGCTACTAGTTTTGCGGCAGTCAAAGCAAAACTGATCAGTAGTACAGAGGTATGCTCAGAGAAGGTCAAGACGCTCATGGAAATACAGAAAGCAAAGCCCACTCCAAGATCCAGCACCCTGCTTTAACACGACGTCAGGCAAAGCTTCCCTTCACACCTCTGTGTTGTAATCTTTGACCAACATCTTTGTTCTGCTTCCGATGTGCACGGATATCACCATTACAGTCATCAAACTGCTGTTAAGGCCAGGTATTGACAAACTGATAGTTTAAAATAATGGCAATACTGATTAGCAGACTGGCTAAACAAGAGAAACTATTCTTTTGAGCTCCATATAGTATAGAGCCACTGAAGCCCTGAAAGAATTCTGCAGCACTGTACCGACTTTCCCTGACAGGTACATTCAGAACAATCTTCCAACCAAAGGTAAGATTTTATTTTAGATACAGCCTATCTTTATTCTTCTGCTGTATTTCTGCAGGCATATTTGCCCACTGTTGCAATTTATCTACCACCAAATTAAATGTTTTGTTCTTTGTTTTGTCCAGCAGAGATTTTGTCGTCATTATTGTTGTTGCCTAAGGGCACCGGCCAGAACAATAAGCAGTTCCAAATAAGTTCCCCTTACACAGCCTTGGACATGCTGAAAATTCACCTGCTAAAGCCTGATCACAAGTGAAACGTGTTCGAACTTTTTCAGTCCTTAAAACAAAGTTTTCATTTATCCTGACATGAACATGACTAAATCTAGATTTAAAACTCTTTTTTTTTTTCCAAAAAAAAAAGCTCCATCACTGTAAAACAGAACTAAATGTCCTGTTTCTTAGTGGTGCTCAAGGAGAACACTCTGAATGCTCATTTAAAAACAGAAAGTACAGACACGAAATAAATTGCATAGACTCGTCAAACAGAAGGAATATTACAACAGCAGATCCAGTGCTGTTCCTTTTTACTTTCACTAGTCCACAGTTCTCCTGATTTGTATTAACTAGACTGCTGCCACTGATATCTCTTTGCTACTGCATTTGACATGAAAATTAACAGAAGACTGATTTTAGGAATATTTTAAGCAACTTTCTAGAAGCATATCACACAGGCTTTTTCTCAATATGCAAAACATTTTCCTCCTAAATATCAAGGATATAATAGACATTCATTATCTAAATTCCTTTTTAAAAGTCCAGGTCCCTCACATTTCTCCATGTTTAAGGACAGCTGGCCATCAGCTGGCCAACAGAGGGTTGAAACTGTTTAAATAATCGACAGGACACTGCACAGACTCCAAAAGGCTTTCTTGAATGGGTGTCTCCTAAATAAAATATTGCAGCTTTTCCCTGAGTTTATAGCATGTGAGATATAATCCAATGGCTTGTTGGTTACAGTCATTTTCCTTCCCTTCTGTTTTCATGGGTTTTTTTGGTTTGTTTGGTTTTTTTGATCCATTCCCTTTCTTAAATCTCAGAATATATGGTAAGAACTTCGCCAGGAAACACTTTTCCAAATGTCCTAAAATATGTTACATAGCTCACGAAACACCCAAATAAATGGCTATTGCATTGAAGTGTTCAGCATCTTTAACACTCTTCACAGCAAAAGAAATTTGTTTAAGCAGTTTAAAATGCAGAGATCAGCCTATACTGGTACATCTAAAATACAACTACTTAAGCAGCATGTCATCACTGTGGTGTTCAGACTCACTAAGCATAGATTACTGAAAGATACCACCTTTTTGGAAGAGCAGCATTACCCATTATGAAATATTTTTCAAATCCCAACACCTAAAGCAGCCACATTGTGGCATGCAATTAAAAGTAATTGCGTGCACCTTCCAAAATAAACCAAAACTTGTAACATCCCATCAAGTGCTGCCAGTATACCATCTCCGCCATATCTAGAAGCAGAGATATAGAATGAGAACTTGATTTACCCCATTCACAAAGAACATTTGTAGCATAACTGCAAGGAAAACTCTGACCTCTTGAGTCCTTATGCCTTAACCACTCGACCAACATAAACACCCCTTGCTCCTTAATAATTATTTCCTAAGAAATAAACATAGCATACTTGCAAAACTGTAGCATAGATAAACTGAAATAACTCTTCAGCTGCTTATACTTACAGATATAAACAGTACACAGTTCATAATCCACCTGGAGTTTTCAGAAGGTTTTGATGTCAATGCTGTTCAAACATATCCTCTAAAACGTTGAGTCTATAATCCCTCAATATGTGTCAGATAAAGGATTTCTTATTGATTTGAGGCCAGGATTTCAGCATAGTGTAACTCATGCAAACTTAAGGCTTTTTATGTTGTTTCTTTTCCTTTGTCTGACTACTCCCCTTGCACTTTTAAACATGCAATCTGTGATCCATGAGACTTAGGAAAAAATCCAAAACTGTTTTCCTTGTAATTCAGTACATCCAGATAAAACCACGCTAGAAGGTTATTATTGATGCCTTGTTTGCTCGTGCTACACACACAATCTATTGTATGTAATCCCTGGATGTTCCGAGGAATCATTGCTAAAATTAAAGAACCTTTGTTTGAACTTAAAGTTTCAGTGAGTGAAAGGCATCTGCTAATAGAAGAAAAGCTTAGAAAAAACTGCAGAAAACTGTACTTCCTTACTGTTACTACTTTTGCAAACTAGCCACAAAAAAATCAGGCTAGGTAACCTCCACAAGGTGGTTCAGGTGCCTGAGATTAACATTCACAGTTCTTTCCCGGGACACATCTTGCCCTCCTTAACACATAGAGAGTTGCATCATGAAGTCATTAAGTTTATTTAAAAATTGTTCTCCCTGTTTGCGTGATAGGCTGCAACTAACGGTCTGTTTTGTAAACTAAGCAAGTTTATTCTTGGTCTGTGTTCATGCCATGCTTAAGATTTGACTACAAACAAAAGTTATGCTTAATTACGTTGATTTAATTTAATCAGCTCAAGCCCTGTACTGGGATGAGATCATAAGGTTGCTTTCTACGTGTGAAGTTCCTCTTGTTAGGGAAGATGGACACAGCCCTTTCATACTATTACAGTTGCATCCACATCCAGGTTACACTTGCACAATTATTTCAATAAAACATAATGCAGAGCCAAAGTACTTACGCTGCTCTAGAACCCATGTTTAGAACAGAACACACATCTGAAAGAGTAGACGGTCATTAGAAATTTTGCTAAGAGATTTCATTATCAATTAAAATACTCTTAATTTTGATGTGTACTATTTTAGAGCTGATGGAAAGTTCCAGATATAATAGTCAGTCTCGACCAGAAGAGAAAATGGCATGAGTACTGGCAGACCCAGCTTCCTGAGTTTCTGTGGCATAGCAGTAGCTGAGAAAGTGTTTCAGTTTTCAAGGCAAACAATCCCTAACTTTGGATGCTTTTAAATAGCATTTGGGTTGTATTTATATCTGTTGCTTAGAAAATGGAAATAAATTTGAAAGGTCACCTGAGCCAACAAATCCTAGTAAATATGTGAAATTTCAGAAAGTGTTAAAAATGTCCCAGAATTCATTTCAATTTAAGATGAGATTTTTCAGTATTTTGCAAAATATAATGGCTCTTTGCTACATGGTATCACTGGCACTGTACTATAAAAACAATGTGAAACATTTAATGCTTTGAAATTTTCTTAATGGAAATATCTAATAAGAAACTTTAATGATTGATGACATTGCTATAACTGAGCGGGGATCTCCATTCTAGGGCACTAAGAACAGAGGAAAAATAAAATTTAGGTGTTACAAAACCCCAGAATATGTAGTTTCATTACTGGCATTTCAACAGATGCAAATGGTTTTAAAGAACAAGTTGGTCTGTAAGCAACGGAAATGTTCATAGTGTGGCTACCAGTTGATTTGTGCTGTAGCACGCTCCTGTGGGTCCAAGCACAAGAATTGCCATTCGCTGCATGTATGTCCTGTGGCCTCTCCCCCCACTTTCCCCTGACCACGGGTAACACCACGAGCTCTGGTTCCCTTCAGCGCTTCACCAGGGAACGCAGCTGGGTACTCAGCTAGGAGCTGGGCAAGACGCAACCCGTGATTCATACAGAAATGAAGACAAGCTGCCCGGTTGGCTACAGATACTGCTGCAATCACTCTGCGGTCTTAGCTGCGCAGAGGCACACTTTGGATCGCTGTCTGTCCCTGTCTAGTCACCAGTGTTTCTGAAGCTCGTAAAAACTTGAGACTTTTCAGACACTGCCCCACTGCCAAATTCTATTGAAATCAGCCAACGTTTTCTGAGATACGGACTGGCACAGGCATTGCAGATGTGTTTCTATCAGAAATGAGATTGAAATACACTGAAGAATGGACATAAATAGATCTATTTTTTCTGGAGATAAGTGGTTGTCCTGCTTTTCTGCTCCCAGGTTCCTAAACTTTGTCCCTCTATGTCTGGATAATACAGGAGGTCTCACATTGCACAATCACAGTAGCTGACAGTAGAATGCTACATCCGCAGATTTTTTAAATTCCACCATCATCAATATTTCTAAGCAATCCTCTACTTCAGTAGCATACAAACATTATTAAGTACATGGATATAATGACAGAAACATTTTAAATGCTATCAGACTGTAAAAGCAGTATGTTATGAACTCCTGCAATACTTGGCAACGGATTATGGAATATCCTGTATGAGTTTTCAATTTTGGATAAATAATATTGTTTGCATATGGAAATTTTTAGGTATAATATTATTTCCTCACAAAATACCTGTAGATTCGGAGAGGGAAAAACACAATGAAGTGTTAAGAGTTAGGCATATATGCAAATGACAGAGTGCATGCAAAAGATTGTGTGCTGTTACTCATGTGTTATATACAGAGTATATACAGATATTCATTGAATATCTTATGAAATTCTGTGTAAGATAACGAAAATACAGATAGACTTATAGATGAGCATTTAGGCTTCTCACTCTAATTTCTGTTACCCACTGTAAAGCAAAAATAGTCTGAAATGGCCAAACCTGTCTTCAACAGACAAACCTTTTTAAATTAAATATATGAATGTTACACATGGTCTAAAAACTTTCATGATAGAAATCACTTCAGAAATAATGATGGATTTCTAACTCCCTCTCTATAGTGCAGACAAGTGCTACTGCAATCCAAACCACCGGGATCAGGCAGGTTGTGCGATGCACCCTCACTCAGGACTATTTAGATCCACCTAAGCATCAGCGCTGAAAGTTATTAGCAAGGCATAAAGCATTTGAAACTGTAGTATATTTACAATTGTTCATATTTAAAATCTCCTTTTAAATATTGTGTAACTTTCTGAAGTTTTATTAAGGAACATTTATTGGTTATTAAATCACTCCCCACACTGTTGCTCTACAGGACAACACTGCATGCTCTTAAAGGCTTGGGTGGCCTAGCAGAATCTGTGGCTGCTCTCGGACTTCACTTGCTAGATGTATTTACTTTACTTCTACCATTTCATTTGGAATTATTTGTCGGTTTCAGTGCCATTCCTTCCCCTGAGCCAACGCTTTAATTTTATTTAATTTTTATCTTTTAGATTCATTTTGCCTCTTCAAGGGATAAGGAAATTGAGGAACTAACTCCAAATGTAACTTTGTATTGCTTCCATCTCTTTATGATAACCCTCTGGATTAGCAGGCACATTCTGAAAAGCACAATGATAGATTCCTTTGTAGAGTGGTCTCTCTTCAAATCCCACAAATAAGCACCAAAAAAATTCTTAACTAATATGGAGTTTCAGCTTAGATGGTCACAAATTAACCAGAGAAGGGTGTATGTTAGTTTAAACAAATTACTCACATTTTCCATTTTTGGTCTATAGCATAAGAAATTAGATAGTTAATTTTAAATGCAAAACTCTGTACAGCGTGCAAATCATGTCTGTATGTCAAAGTAAAATAACAAACCTAATGAGGAATGTTAAAAAAGCAAGACCCATTAGTTTAAAGATACATGGAAGCAGCCAAAGATGACAAACATGCATAAAATTCAAAACATGATGGAAAAGGGAACAGGCACTGAACCACATAAATCAGTGTTTTGAATTCTATTTCTCTGTGGGTATAATTGTACCTTAGTTTCTTATAATGATTTATTGAGGTAAATAGTCTGTATGGTTTAACAGCTACAGCTTCAAAGTGTCAGGCACAGACTCTCCTTTATTCATGAGGCAGCTGAGTATTGGGATGTGAATTAGCTTCTGTATTCTGGGACTTGGCAAAGTTTGTTTTTAAGGTCCTTATAAAGGATTCATGTTGATGCAGCTATTCAAATGTGAAAAACACTGTGCTGTAATGGATGAAATAGAAAAGCTTTACAGTAATACTGGAGGCAAAAAAAGTAAAAACACTGAAATAAACCATTCAGAATTACCTTCAGCAAAAGAAAAGCATGTCCCAGAGTTAATTCTAATACATTCTATCATTTTGGGGAACACAGGAAAAAAAGCCTAATTTCTTGATGAAGTACAAAACTGTGATGGGATTCCAGAATTTACTTTCAAGTTAAAATAAAGTACAAAAAAAAGAAACGGTAGAAGTTTAAGCTGTGATATTCACATTTTGGGTTGATTGCCAAACCACACGTTCTATTGCTCTCAGACCAGGATAAACCAACCATTAACTAATCAAAAGAATCATCATCCATGAAAGCTATGATGGCATTTTAACAGTTCTTAATCTATTAATAAGAAAGAATAATTTGCAAAATATATTCCCTCTTCTGTTTATATTCATGGGGCCATTCTTAGCAGAAATTATACGTAGGCTCCCATGGTGTAGAAACCCTATGAAAGCCATGAAAATTCACTAAGCTTCCTCACGTACTGTGCCAAGATATTCAGCAGGAACTTTGGTCGTTGCCAAGAAACACGTGTGCCTCAGATACAGGAGCTCTGCATGTACCGGTATTTGAACATTCCTGGAGAGAAATGTGACCCCTTGATGCATACACTGGTTTGCTGGCATGCTTGCATTCCTCCCCATCTGTCAGAGTGGCATTCTGCCCTCTCACAAGGTGAGATGCCAGTTTTGGAGCACAGGTGCCAACCAAATACAGGTTCAGACTAATACTCTGCAAAATGTGGCAAATGACATTTCACCTGCAAGAAGATCGTCCTACCTCTGACCCATGCCAAATTAGGATTGCATGCTTCATTAGCGAAGGGGGTCATCAGCTGAAAATCATAGGCAGCACCAGAAATGCTAGTTTTCTGTATAATGTCTCCTAGCTGAGTGTCTTCAGCACTGAGGTTTAATTTACAATACGCCAAATTTTCCTAACATTGTGGACACACAGCCCTTTTGAGAAAGCTGCAACAGACCATGGACAGAGATCTGTTGAATTCATCCTCCCAGACTCATTTCTGACAAATTCCAAGATTCCTAAAAAGGGCAAATTAATTAACAGTGGGGGAAAAGCATAAGTAAAGATACCTCTAAGGGAGTTTGCTAACAACACAAAGAAAACTACCTTTATTATGACTGTCAAAAAACCCAAACCAAAACCATTTGTTATCAACCACTGAATTGCTCACATAATTCTAAAATCCTTATTATAATGTTTTATTATAAAAATTGACATATGATCAAAAAAGTTAAGTTAGCTTTTTGTTTGAGAATTTATGTACATGTCAAAGCACACTAGTCACGAACAACCATTATATGAAAACCATTAAACATACAATGACAACACTGGATAATATTAAATGGTGTCTCAATATCCACAGAATAAAGATCTTGAATTTTGATCTAGATCTAGATTTTGAACTCCTTCATTAATGAAAATATGCCACACTAAATTAATCTAACAATAAAAGTTAAATATTCGGTCAATCAATAAACAGAATAACCGCAAAGTAGTATTGGTTCTGCTTCCAAATTAGTGTAGCCTACTTTATTTATAAATTTACGAAACAAAAATGAAGCATCACTAGTCTAAAAAAAATTGTCTACTTTAACAATAGGAAACAATTCACTATCCATTCTTTGGTAATTTACTACAGTTTCTGTAATTTATTTATCCCAGGATGCACCTGATATATCATCAGCTTTAGGTGACTTTGTTAAACTGACTATCCAAAAATGAGAGTCATATTATGCACAATTCTGCATTATTTAGGCTACTCAGAAGGCATGCCACTGCTATTCCCAAATGACAAACTCGAGACTATTAATTCTTACTAGCACAAAATTACAACCCAATACATTGAATTCTATAATTATAATTCAATACATTAAGATTCAGAGTCCTGCATCTGAGATGGAGTAACCCCATGCAACAGTACAGGCTGGGGGCCAACTGGCTAGAAAGCCTATTTGCAAGAAGAAAACTGGAGGTCCCTGTGGACAACAAGCTGATCATGAGCCAGCAGTGCGCCCTGGCAGCAAAGGCAGCCAACAGCATCCTGGCTGTTTTAACAGGAGCATTGCCGGCAGATTGAGGGACCCGATAATTTCCCTCTTCTGGCACTTGTGAGACCGCATCAGGAGCAATGTCTCCAGCTCTGGTCTTCCCAGTACAAGACAGATATTGAAACAGTGGAGCAAGTCCGGCAGAGACACCAAGAAATCTAGAAAGCTGCAGCACGATATACAAGGAGAAGTTGAGAGAGCTGGGTTTGCACAGCTTGGGGAACAGCAGGTGAAGGTGAGGGCTTATTGCTGCCTGCAACTGCCTAATAAGAGGGTGTAGGGAAGATGGAACAAGGCTCCTGGCAGAGCTGCGCAGAAACACGACAAGAGGCAATGGACACAAGCTGAAATATAGGAAATTCCAATTCAATATAAAGAAAAAAAAAATTACCTTGAGGGCGGTCAAACACTGCACCAGGTTGCCAAGAAATACTGTGGCATCACCATCCTTGGCGATATTCCAGCTGGACTGGAGATGGCCCTGTGCAACCTGCTCTAATTGGACCTGCATCGAGCAAGAGGTAGGACTAGACGACCCCTGGTGGTCCCTCCCAATCTACATAATTCTATGTTTCTATGATATGCATGATACGATTTTGTATGATACACATACGAGTTTTAACAATGCTATATACAGGAACATTTATGAGTATGGCACTCTAGGCACTCACTAAACTCTTTAGGGACAGCATATAGCCTTACATTTGCTTTTCGCAGCTTTTCATTCAAACAATGCCTTCAGTCTTTTGTACAGAACTTACTTCTAGCAAATTAGCAGCATTATACATGGCATTTATACTAAGCCTTCCCACTTCTGATCCCAAATGCTTTAGAAGTAACGCATTACTTGAAATAGAAGGTGGCACCTGTTATGCCCCCAGAAAAACAAGGAAGGTGGCATAAAGTCAGTACAACAGCATATTTTTCTTCCTGGTACACTGTGCCTATATGTTACAACCACTGTCCTAATGTAAAGGACACTGTCCTGACTCTAGGCGGGATACCACAATTCCATGACAGTCTCAGACCTATCATAAATATCATGATGTCAAGAGGACATGATCTTTCATGCCTAGGTTAATTTATTTAAAATGTATTACTTCAGACTAATAAAAATATCCTGATGTTTGGGCTACAAATCTCTATGCTCAAAGTCAAAAGGTATATAAATTGCTGCAGTATTGCACCTGCAATTTCATGTCATTTATTATAGAGAATGAATACCAAAATGGTATAGTCAACTTCAGTACAGGCAAAGCTCACGGTAGGTTCTTGGCAAAGTTGCTGGATAGTTTATAGTTTATTCAGTATATAGCTTGAAAAGATCACTACATTAATTTTAAAGACCTGATGTAAGAAGTAAGATGCTGGTGTTAAACAGGTAAAAGGGGGTAATGAATTTCCCTTTTATTTTTGTTCTTATTGCAGTCACTCAAAGCCAATAGGCTGTGACTGATACCCAATTAATAGCCCATGAGCCCAGTACATGGACAAAGCAAATACGTATTTGTATGTCCTTTTGTAAACATCTTACAGTAGCTAAAATGAGCAAAAATCAGCATTGCCAAGGAGACATGCTGCCTACGTTTTAAGTAGTACAAGTCACCAGAACACATACAAGCTGGCTGCAGTGTACCTGACTGATCTCCCTATAGGCTCCTGTAAATAAGGGGGGTAACTGATCTCCCTATAGGCTCCTGTAAATAAGGGGGGTAACGAATGATCACTTATTTGGAACATATACGGTGAGGACACAAATTAACAAAAATGTTTTTGCAGGAGGAAAAATCTTTCTAATGAGGCGGCAGCAGACAGTATTCTCATACAGATCTATTGTGGAGGTGCAGACATTGTCAGAAAAGAAAAATCTTCAGCAGTCTTCAAAATTTATTTGGACATTGGGTGCTTATTAAAAGTTTATGTGCTCCACTGACGATGGAAGTTAAGCAGAAACATTTCTTTTCAACAAGGACTCTGACATGGGAGCTATGCAGATGTTATCAGAGTTTTAACATGCTCATTTTTTCCCCACCTTTAAAATCTTTCTCAAAGCATTTTGGATCAACAAGTATGAAGATACCTATTTCTTATTCCTTTCCACTGACCACTTCCACAAATGTTACTGAAGTCCCTAGGGAAGAGCAACTACTACGATTATACGGGGTTAGGAAGGAGAACACACAGAACCACTGTTTTTCCCATACCCATTACATTCCCTTCTAATTTCTCTTTGTCCATACAGTAAAAGATTCAAAGGTGTTAGGAACAGGAATAATTATATGAAGAGACAAATTCTGTATACAGACAACTTTCAAGTGACTTTGGAGACTCTGGCTTTCACAGCACCACAAGACTCAAAAAAGGACAATGTTAATTTTGTTCAACCTTTTTCAGCAGTGTTAGTCACTGAAGTACGTTAAGGGGTGGTTTGTCCATACCATTTTCAAATTACCTGATAAATGAAATTCCTTAAGAGAAACAGATGGAAATGTTAGATTCCCTTTTCCTTAAAGTATTCTGCTTTACTACAGATGGATGAAACAGAAGATATACCAAAGGGAGGAACTACTGAGTTTTCACTCTAAACAAACACAATTCATTTTGGTAATACTGAAGATTTTGTCTAATCATTCAGACTGACAGTGGAAAAATTGAATTTGGCAGATATTTTCTGTGAAATGTCTTGTCTTTATGGGTGCTTTTATGTGTTAGCAAGTGTCATGGTTTAACCCCAGCTCGCACTGAAGCACCACACAGCCGCTCACTCACTCCCCCCTGGTGGGATGGGGGAGAGAATGGGAAGAGTAAAAGTGAGAAAACTCGTAGGTTGACATAAAGACGGTTTAATAGGTAAAGCAAAAGGCTCACATGCAAGCAAAGCAAACCAAGGAATTCATTCACTACTTCCCATCGGCAGGCAGGTGTTCAGCCATCTCCAGGAAAGCAGGGCTCCATCACGCATAATGGTGACTTGGGAAGATGAAATGCCATCACTCCAAACGTTCCCCTCGCTTCCTTCTTCCTCCCCCAGCTTAATATGCTGAGCATGACGCCATATGGTATGGGATATCCCTTTGGTCAGCTGGGGTCAGCTGTCCCAGCTGTGTCCCCTTCCCATCTTCTTGTGCACCCCCAGCCTGCTCGCTGGTGGGGTGGGGTGAGGAGCAGGAAAGGCCTTGACTCTGTGCAAGCACTGCTCAGCAAGAACGAAAACGTCCTTGTGCTATCAACACTGTTTTCAGCACAAATAAAAAACACAGCCCATACTAGCTACTAGGAAGAAAATTAACTCTACCCCAGCCAAAATCAGCACAACAAGCACAAAAGAAAAAGAAGGAAAAGAAGTGAGATATATAAAGCTATATCTTCATTGCAATATAAATTATTTTTACTCAGGTACAATATTCTAGCACTGTACCATGTACAGTGGTAAATGAAGAGGCCTAGTCAGTCTAATATGATGTGAAAGCTTAGAGGAAGTAAAGCACTATATTTTTTTATTTTGATGTAGCTGGTTCACATAAGCTCCAGGTAAAAGATATATGGTTGGCCTTGACTGGCTACACTGATATAAAAACTACCTGGGTCCTGTCTCCACTAGGACTGAACCTAGAGAAGGGTGTCCTAACATACCTTTTATGATGTTAAAAATGGGGATTTTTAAAATCTTTGTATTGAGGACAAAGACTAATACAAAGGAAGCCTGCACTGTCTTAGGTTCAAGGACCTCATTTCTCCATTCTTTGTTTTCTTCGTTCGTTAAACTGGGGCAACAATTCTTTTTTTCTGCAATATTGAATAATGGCTTGTTCTGCTAGCCCAGAAATAAAAGTAAGTGAAGATAGTCTTTGTATTGATGTGCTGCCTGTCTTGTTTACGATAGAAACTATTTTGTTTTTAGAAAGGAAGTGTTCCAAGAAAAGCTTTTATAGCAGGTTCAGAAATATAAAAGCCATTTCATGATGAGGACGTCTCTATCCTTTATTTTGTTAGTCCTTGAAAGGGCTTTTTAAATGTTAACAGGTATGACTGCCTTCCCTCAACTGACGCTCCCTTCTCAGCAATCCTTCTGTTGACATCTCTTTGTTTGCTCTTAGCTTGTCTCTCCTTCTTCCCAACCCTTTAAAACACAACTTAGCAAGAGCTTGGAATTGAACTTTTGGCAGATATCAGGCCACTAAAACACACTGAGTAAGTACATTGCGTAGGTCAGATTTCAATAAAAATTTTTGTTCCCCACCTCCAATGATATATAGAATATTTTCCACTCTTCTCTGTGGCAACCTCTATATATCGCAGTGACAACTACTAAGCAAAGCTGGTCAGAAAACAGGAAGAATTTTCAGCTTAGAATATGCTGAAAGAGATGAATCAGTTTTGAAATGCGAGGGTAGTGTCCTGTTCCCATTTAGAAAGAAATAAAGCTTTCTGCCTAAACCAAGTTGAATTTAAACTGTGCACTTGAAGTAGGTGTATGTGTACATACATACTTTTTTTTTTATTTCAAGCTAAAAAAAAAATCTAGTTGCCTTGTTAAGCTTTCCTACAGATACTGGCACCATTCCCTGTCTCACAGTCATAGCTACTTTGAATATCAGAAGTTCATTAGTAACAGTTAAAAATTCTACAGCACTTGAGAAGCGGTTGATCCTATTTTATATGCCAATGTCAGTTAGCATATTATAAATTACAGTAGTCCAATTACGCTATAGCTAATATTTAGCACTTATACATTGCTTTGAACACACACTGTGCAACCCTTAATTAATTCTTAATGCTGGCAAATAGATATATTATCCTAATTTTGCAGATAAAGCAGAAAGGTGAGATAATTTTCCAAAGGCCACTTAGTCTTGGGTGGAGCCAGGACTGGAACAGGGGAAGAAGATTCAACTCTGAATCCATGACTTCCAGGCCAGGGCTGTCCAATGTCTTGGTCACCGTGTGACAGTTTTATTACTGCAGCTTAGTCAGTCACTGCACGGCAAAGACATCCTTATCACATTACAGAATGAAAAAATTCTTTTGGCTGTCAGACCTAATTCTACTTTAATCTACCTTACCCCTACACAGAGAGCTCAAAAAGAAATAAAAAAAAAAA
>VZTL01049821.1:0-32736 GCA_013400535.1 Scopus umbretta | reverse complement strand
AAATGAATTTGTTATCCTTCTCTGCCTCTTTCATGCAGCAAATAGATAATGCAAGTTCCAGTTCATCATCTTCTGGAACTCCTACAGGAAAGACATCTGGACAACACCACCAAATCTGTATAAGCCAGAGCCAGTCTACTTCATCGGTAGTGAATAAGACTGCTACTTCTACTGTTGTAAGTGTTGCTTCTCTGATGACTACATCAACGCCTGTGACTGGAAAAGCTGCAGTATCAGGTATTAAACTCCCTTCATGCCTTTTCTATAGAAAGTTGGAATCCAGGTGTGAGTTCTCTAGATGTCTTCACTGTAAATGGAAGAACATAAAGTCACCTGCATTTGTGAATATGTAAGAGTCAAGTCATGCTTTCTAATGCATAACCTTATTGGCATAACTTTTGGCTTAGCCAAAGAGATGTGTAAATAATTGTGGCATTCTATCACATGAGTACGTTAACTGTATCTGGTACAAATAACATTGCGGGTTGCCCATTGGTATTGGAGAGGGATTTTTAGTTTTCGTGGCAGGTTCTCATTAGAAGATGCATTCTGCCTGTTCAAGAGCACAGTGTGCCACTGAATGCTGAAACTGTCCAGGTATCAGCGACACTACAGACTTGATTAGTTTGTGAAAGTGAAACTCCACTGAAGTTGGAGAAGCTGCATGAGCAGAATTTGGCTTTGAGGCTTTGCATCTGCTCTGTTTGGCTTGGAAAGGAGAGAGGTGTTGACTAGGGGGAACTGAAGGCTTTGAAGTCAAAATCCATTAGGTACAGTGAGGTAGATTGGATCTGGAATGTTTCAAGTTAGTAAAGAAGAAGTTATAAAGATGGACTGCCCTTATGTAGAGGGATGTTTTCCTTATTTAGTTTTATTGTCCTCCAGTATCTTTTGTATCATGGAGAGCAAATATAGAAGGTTTAATTTGAGTATTATGGGTTAAAATAAGAAATTTTCATTTTGACTCCTAATTTACCTGATGTCATGTTCTGTTCATTTGAAGTGATTTTTTTATAAGTGGAAACAGTACAAATACAGAAAAGAGAAAGTAAGTGACACTGAGCCCATCTGACACAGTCTTGTTAAAGCAGCTGTTCTTGTTTCCTACATATACAGTCTTCCAAACTCCTTTTTTCATTACCGTTTCACAGAGCTTGAAAGTAAGTAACAGAGTCTGTTAAGACTGCCACAGTTCTGCATTAAGCAGTTAAGTATTTTCCTCTTCGCAAACAAAGCAGCAAGGTTTTTTTTGTAGGAAATATGCCATACTAAATAACTTTCAGATTAAGACTGCCATTTAAGTATAATAGTATCATCTAGAATTTTTTTTTCTGTAACCTGAGGCAGTGACTTCATCGTGAATCCCAAAAGAAGCAGTTATTTTGATGTTTAAAAAAAAAAAACAACACAAAAAAACCCCAAACTGTTAAAATTCTGGAGATTTATATTTTTAAAAGCAACTTTTCAAAAAGAATCTCAAAATTTCCCATTGTTTTGCAATGAACAGTGTCTTCCGCCCATCAGGCTTAATAGGGTTAGTTGAAAATGTCCCTTACCTTGCTGTTTGTGTCCCGTGCTGTGCTATCCTGACACATCTGTGCATCACACACTCGGGACATTCACCAAGGCACACTTTTACATGATACACTCTGTCAAAGTGTGGTAAACTGTTCTGGGAAGAGACTTGCAAAGCCATGAGCATTTAATTGCTTGCTGGAGACTGGCTCTGTGGCTAGAGACACCTTTGGTTCACCATTTAACATCCCCAGAAAAACTGCTGAGGGTCAGTTAAAAAATGAATTAGTAACACTAGGTTAGCCTTCTTGCCTGGTGGTGAAAGCCTGACTGACCGGTGCTATGCATCTTCCAAACCAAGATCTGTCTTCACCAGACCTTGTGTATCTAGTACTTGGAAGGCAGTTATGGTTTTTACATGAGAATAATAAATTATGAGGGAAATAGAAACTTTATCCTGAAACAAATCGTGAGTATAAAATTGCTGTCATGAAACTAAGAAATGTACTGTTGACAATGTTCTAAAATAGAAGCCTATTAAATTTCCACAATCTGAATAAAAGCTAGCTTTAGATTGAATACAATTACATTGAAAGTAGCCAGTTTAGCAGTAGAAAGGGTGGACATAGGCCCAAATCACAGTGTTAGAGTGCTGGCTGTGGTGGCTTGAGGTGTTGTCACTGTGGAGGAGAGAGCACTCGTCACCTGTCCACCAGCTCCTTGCCCGTGGCACTGTGGTGCAGCTTGGAGCCATGCTAGTTTCCACCGAAGTCACTGAGTGCTGCCATTGATAATGCTTTTAATATCTGAATGTCCTGCTTGTTCTTTTAACCTTGACTAAAATAAGTAATTTCATTTAGTCCGCACTTTAATATGCTTCATAGCTTGATTAGGCATCCTTATGGATGTATTCAGTGCATGTTACAGAAAGACACAGGACACTCAGTTCAGGTATGTCCTTCATCACGCTTGCTGCCCAGCCTTGGGCTTGTCACTTAGTTAAAACGTGGTTGATTGTGCTCTGCTGACTGCAGTGGGTGCTGCTAAGCTGAATTGCAGAGGCCTGCGCGGCACTTGGGTACCTCAGTGAGAGTGGCTGTGTAAGTACAGCAGAGCTGTCGGTCACTGGCTTACCAGACCCTTGAGCATAAGGTCTTGTTCTGACAAGAGCGTTTTACTCTGTGCTGAGCCTGCTCCAGTTGAAAGGTTTGTGTTACATCAACTTTTACTTAAGATTACTTATGTAATTAGGAAACCTGCCTCACAAATATCAGAGCACTGTGCGGCATGTAATACTGTGCACGCTGTGATGCAGCACCCCAGTATTTTAGCAATCATTTGTGTCAGTAGAAACTTGTCTGACACTTCACTGATCTGTGGCTTATTAAGAGGGTGGCAGTGCTAGCTTACATGCCATCCTGGTTCAGGCAGAAAGGGAGAGAAGTAGCTGGAGATAAACAAAATGGTGTGTTTTATTTAACATTTTGTCTTCCGTTCTTCTTGCAGGGTTGCTAAAAATCCACTCAAATCAGTCTAGTCCACAGCAGGCTGTTCTGACAGTTCCCAGCCAGCTTAAACAGCTCGGTGTAAACACAGCTTCTGGAGGTGTTCAGACAATACTCATGCCTATGAACAAAGGTAAAGGGCAGAGGAGGATGACAGATGATGTTTGAAAATCCCCTTTGACACAGGGTAGCTCTTGGTCACTGTTGGCATACATGGTCCAAAGTTAGAGATAGAAGAAAATGTAGCAAGGAAATTCATCCCTAAACTTTGTGCTGCAAACACTGTGTTGCTTCTGAACATGGTTATTTGTCAAAGTGTGTGAAGTTTGATTTTTTTTCTTTGTTGTGATTTTTGTTTTGGTTTTGGTTTGGTTTTTTTGTTTGTTTGTTTTTTTTGCTGTTCCTCTCCAGTGATACAGTCACTTTCTACCAGCAAAGTTTCAGCTGTTACAGCTGTCACAGCAGCAAGTACGGTTGTCCCTAGTCCCTCTACAGCATCCATCACTAAAGGTAACAAGGAATTTCTCAATAAGATGAGTAGTAGAAATAAGCTGGTGCTGTTTTACGCAAGTGGCCTGACTATGAAAGTAGACCCTGTGACTGTGCGTTCCTTTATTTCCATTGTTAGTAGCGTTGGTTTAAATCAAGTAAAAATAGCACCTGGGAACTAGGAAATTAATGGTGACTTCCACCTCAACAAATCCCAAAGCATAGGCAAGTACAGAGAGAAATGAGGATGTTCTAGGAAGCTACCATGAGTACATTGTTTCAGTTCGTCATTGCAGAAATGCGTAGAGCAGCATGTATTTAATCACAGTTACTGCTGTCCTCAGAATAGTGACTATGGTGAAATGTACTGGAGAATGCTTTCCAGCAGCCCTAGATGTAGACAGCACGCGTGTGTGTGCAGGCACGCACACAGGGGAAAGATGTGCACATGGTATTTCCCAGAGTAATACCAGAGCTGAGATACTCGCAAGTCCAGTTCGTGCAGAACTGTCACGTGTCTCTCCCACCCCGGGTGAGTGACCAGACTGCCATCTGTCCTAGACGTGAGATCAGTGACGTCTTCAAAAAAGTTCTCACTTTGAAATGTCACTTCTCTCTAAAACTGTTAGTGCTTTTCCTATACAGCTCTTTGTTTACAGAAAGGCCAACGTACATTTGCGGGCAGGTCAGTTTAGATCAGGCAGTAATATGCTAAATATCAGCAATTGATTATGCAAAAGCAAATTTTCTAAAAAGGATAAGATGTGAGCATTGTTGTTTTGGGGACACACACACATATGTTCTGGTAGCTTGCTTTCAGCAGAATTGCAGGGCAGATTTCTTCATGCTTAACAATCGGAATGCAAACAACAGACTAAGTGATGTTATATAAGACCATTAGTCTTACTGGAGTCTTGCAAGACATTCTTTATCAAGCTGACTGGTACCTTTTGTCTCTTAAAATGTGTTCAATTTCTTTGAAGTTAAGATGGAGCCTGATTCAACAGGACAAAACTGCAGTTCTGTGGGTACCCAAGAAGGCCAAGCACCAGTAAAAACAGAAGAGAGCTCCGAACTTGGGAATTACGTTATCAAGTAATTGTTCATTTCTCTAGAAGGATTTCTGGTCTTTGAAATACCAGGGAAAAGGAGGGGATTCTAGGGATATGTGCAGTATTTTCTTTGTAAATGGATTTGTATGCAGGGCTCATGAAAAGGGAAAGAAATTATTTGAAGATTTGCAGTTGTTTTGGGGTTTGCTAAAATCTCAAGCTGCTGAAACCTCTTTATTATTCACTGGTTATATAATTCCTATTGCCATTGTGTGTCCTTAGTGAGGCCAAACTGCCCAGTGAAATGCAAGTCAAAAAAGGGGCATCTGAAATAAGTAGAACTGTCCCTCCTCTGCCTCTCTAGTCTTGTAAGGCTCATACACTTCTGTAATTACTTAGTGTGAGGGCTGCGTTGGTTCAGAATTGGAATTGAATAATAAAGATCATTGGAGTAGTTGTTCATTGGATGCTGTGAAATCCAGTGCCTTGCTTGTGGTGCTCTTGCAAGTACTTGGTAGTGTTTTTTCACCAAAACTCAGTTTGCAGAATTTTCTCTGCATATTTCTTACAATGTGTAGGATGTTTTTCCTGCTCCTGATTCCTCCAGTGGCTGACTTTTCTGTCTCCGTGTTTTGAAAAGTTTTGTTATTCCAGCATACCCCTACAGACATTACCCTGATGGCGAGTATGTGTAGGAGACATGAATAAATCTTAAGTCACTACACACTGGAAATTATCTTAGTTATAAAATAATTAATGGAAAATACAGTTCTTGCCAGTTAAATACAGTATGGCTGGTTAAGTAAAATTTACCTAAACTCCCATAAGTACAAAGCTTCCTGTACAGTATCCCATGTTCCTACTGGGACAGCCTGCACTAATAGGTGTGTCTTATCCCTCAAGGAGTGTTGCAGATTGTGAGATGATGCAGGGATTTCTTCAAAGCCTGTCTTCAGTTTCTTCATCATGACAAATGCAGCTTCAGATGTGGGCACTTTGGCAAGTGGAAAGGCTATTTGAAATACCTTCTCTGGATTGGGGCATAACAGTTTATTCTCATACTAGTATTCTTATAATGTCCTGGGGCTAAGGACTTTAAATCATGCAGTGATTTTTGAAAGCTTTTGCATCTGATTCATTGCTTCCAACGGTATTCCTCATTGTGATTCTTTTTATCCCTTGCAGCATAGAATATTTGGAGAACATCCAGCAGCTTTTAACAGCAATAGTGAAGAAGGTTCCATTAATTGCTGAAAAAAGTAAGCAGTAAATGAAAAGGCTTTGCTTTCTATTCTCAGTGTGTCAACAGAATGCCTTGCATACTCTGTAGCCACAAAAATTATTAAAAGGTGGAATGAAATGAAGCCATTCTTCAGCTTCTAAAGATGCTTAGAATCAGGTTCTTCCAATAAAGCCAAGTATATTGTCAGCAGTTACTAACTTTCACCTGTGTTTTGGTTAGAATTAAATAGATTGTATTTCCTCACATAATGGCTGCAAGTAGGTCTTCTTTTCCCTGGTTTGTCCTTAATAGATGTGCTTTTTGGTTGTGAGGCTTTGTTTGTTTGTTTTTAAATTTAATGCCGGGTTCCGTAAACACTTGCAAATATGATAACATAGCTCAGCATTGGAATGTGTTGTTGGGGTTTTTGCTTTTTTTTAAATGAAAGGTGGTAGTTTGCAGAGAAATGTTTTAATCTTCTATGGTACTTCATAATTGCATACCTCTTACTCATGTACGTAGCTGAAAATGTGTCAGCTTTCTTTGGTAACTAATGCAATTTGAACAAGTGGTCCTGGAAACTGGGTAGAGCAGACCCTCTCAAGATAAGCACAGTGAGGAAAGTAGGAGTGGGCGGCACAGTAAAGGTTTTGTTACACAGCTCTCTGGCCTACAATAGCATTAATGAATCTGTTGCTTAGGATTCATATCCCCTCCTCATGTTTTTGCCAGGAAATCTTTTCACTGTTTCATTTCTGTATTGCAATTAGTTGGCAAAAAAAAGTGTTTTCCAAAGGAAGGGTCTTTGGCTGGTAAGACAGACTTACAGGTCTACATCCTTACAGTTTTGGGGGAAGAAGAGGCTTAAAACACAGCAACAGATGTCTGTATGTCCTGACCGAGAAGGGTGCCGATTTTGCATTCAGAAAACTGTCTGCTGCACGGATCTGTGCTGTGTGTGCTCAGAGCACAGCATTTGTAGGAGTTACAGTCTTTGATCCTATGAGCATGAACCACGTTTTTCTCTTCTCCGCTAAATAACTAAATAAAACCAGAATTTATCTTATTTCAGGTATTAAAATTTAATACCGTTTTTGCTTTTGTGTTTTCTAGGTGAAGATGCAAGCTCTTTTTGTGCCAGTTCAGTGGAACAGTATTACAGCTGGAATATTGGGAAGAGGAGGGCAGCTGAGGTAATCCTCTCCTTCTGTGTTTCATAAGCAGTCATTAGGGACACAAGAAGGATTTCTGAAGTGTGGAACCTTCCTTGTTGTTGGCTGATTTGTTTTCTGAAGCAGTCTGTTGCATTTTAAATGGAAGCATTCCTTACTGCAAGAGACACTGATTTGTGTCCAGGTAGTGATCCACTTTATTGTTCAGAGACTTTCTCAAGCAGAAGGGACTCTAAGGTAATTTTTGGTTTGAAGTAAGACGTTTTTGAAGCGTTTCCAAAATCAGAATTTTTACAAACTGTCCTGTTAGCACTTTATCCTCATCACTCCTCTGTGGCATGTTACAGTCATGGGAATTTTACCCAACATACTTTGTCTGTCTTTTCATGGGATTGTGTCTGCTTTTTGTAGGAAGAGAATTGAGAGATCTGACATAAGCGATGCTAGTGCTGAAATAGATTGTCAGTTCACTAAAGAGAAGTATTTCAGTTAATCTGGACCTTTTTGTGTTGTGGTTGTTATGTTTCCCCCTATTTCTTTGTAGTTTTGTAATCTTGCTATGGAGTTTTACAGGGAAGGTGTTAAAACTGGTTAGGCCCTCTGCTGTTGCCAACTTAAATGATTGAAGAGTTCAACCAAAATTTTGAGCAGCGTATTTTGCTCTAGTGAATGTCTTGTACTATGCCATCTTAGGTGTTCCTTGGGAGATGAGACAGTTCAAGTCAAGATAAATGGGCCCCTGTAAATATGTGTCACTTTCTATTGAGGTTTTGCTTGAATGAGAAAGCAGAGTTTAAATGACCTGCCTACAGCTGCCTAATATCAGGATTAGGATCATCTTCCACATTTGTTTTTCCTTGTCATTCTGACTTCTGAGAAAATCACGTTCCTTTTGTTTTCCTTGCAACCTGGATTATTGTTCTGGGCCATAGCCTAGCCTTAAATGTTTTAGCCAGTGTGATGAGCTTTCCCTTTGTTTTGTCACAGTGGCAACGAGCAATGACAGTGAGAAAGATCCTACAAGAAATCATAGAGAGGCACCCCAGGTTTCACAACATTACACCCCTGAAAACAAAGCACGTGGTGCACTGGTGTCGATGCCATGGCTACACTCCACCTGACCCGGAGACCTTGCGGAACGATGAGGACTCGATTGAAGACGTGCTGACGCAGATAGACAGTGAGCCAGGTGAGTATGGAGGGACAGAAAGCTCCTTTTTGCCAAAGATGCTGTTTGTTAAATGGCTCAAGACTGTGTGTATGCACACACATGTGCTGCTTCTTCAGGAGAAGGGGATCCTTTCCTACTTTGTTTTTTAACTTGATTCACTCTGGAATAACAGAAGTTGGAGATCTTAATGGCAAGCCTACAAGTGAGGCTGCCCCTTGTCCCTACCAATCCTCGTGTTCTCTGGGGCCTCTTGAGTTTTACTGTGCGTTGGGGCCTTTGGAGGCCCAGTGTAGATAAACCTTATGAGAGATGATTCTCGCCCCACAGAATCATTTATAAATGGGCACACAGACAAAGTATAGGGAGTAATGACAGTTCTGCCCTTCAGTAAGCTTAGCCTCTATTAAAAGACTTGCTGTGCAAACAGTGTGAATGAGCTCAGGTACAAAAAAACCCCCCAAACTGGCAGCAGCAGCGTGGAGCTCAGTGGGGGCTAATTTACCTCCAAAAGTTGAAGTGAATTGGCCTGTGTGAAGCTTCACATTGTATTATTACAGCTGTTACATTATTGCACTAGGCATAGCACTGGGCTCTCCGCAGTCCATTTTAGTATGTGTTAAACATACAACTTCAATTTCGTCCATTCTTCACAGTTAAGCTCCCTTGTTTCACCTTCAGATAATCCCTTTCCCAAAGCTGAATGTTTTTCTGTTCTGATCATACAGGGATTTAAGGTATTTCACAGAAGTGTATGGATTTGATTATTCTTCGCTAAGCCTGGCCCTGCATTGCAGTTGTTGAAGGTGGAAAGGAAGCCTACATCTACCTTTTAATATTTGTATCTAAGTAACTAGATTTCTGTTTGTCTTTGAAGAAAAGAATCTGTTTATGGCATAGCTTTCCACTAAAGGTTTTACTGGCTTATGTCGAGCATGCAGAGAAGAGGTTACCCTTTTGTAAAGTTTTCCAGTTTTTCTTAAAAAACATGATAATATGTGTTACAATGTAAAAGATGACTTAGTGCTACATTGTGCCTACATAGTAAAAACTCTATTTCTTCAAGCCAAGTTGAAGAGCATCAGGCTGCTTTGCCAGTTGTCAAAAAACTTCTGTGAGAATGTTTAGGAGATTCACATTAGCCTGGTTTTGTTTGAAATGCAACCTTCTTGATTGGTGTAGGGGCAGATGAGGGAGAGGATCATGAGTGTCATGAAGATATAATTAGAAGGCTCTCAATGACTGTTTGCGTTTCTGTTCATCCTTATGTTTAGTAGGAACTACAAAAATAACTTCCAATTACCTTATTTTCTTACCATATTTTGAGTGTGCATCTGTTTATAAACAGCTTTCCATAACCTATCATGTGTTTAATTGATTGCTTCTTTTTCAGAATGCCCTTCATCTTACAGCAGTGGTGAGGAGCTGTGCCGTAAACTAGAGGAACTACAGCAATTTCTGAAACGAGAACCAGAACATGAAGAGGAAGTAGATATTCTCAACTTTAGTGAGCCATTAAAAATAAACATTAAGAAAGAACAGGAGGAGAAACAAGAGGAGATGAAGTTCTACTTGGCTTCCTTGCCTGCATCAGAGTTTGTGAGGGACACTGCAGAGAAGGTAGTAAGTGAATCATAAAGCTAATAAGAACTGCTGTTAAGCTAGTTGTGGTCTTACATTTTAGTTGCCTTTCTTTCATCTATATGGGCCTCTGGATGCTTTATAAAAGTTTTTGTAAATGCCCTGGAAAAAAAATTGGACCTTCTGACTCATGACACTCAGCTGGCCAGTGCTGGCAGGAGTAAGTGAAGCGTGCCAGCTGGGAGGTCATTTCAGAGTAGCTGTGTTGCAGAGCTTAGTACCAGAAAAATCATCCTGGAAGGCTAGACGCAAGGGGAAATGAGGGAAGAGGAGCATGAGCACCAAATTCTTCCTGTCCCATCACGTGAAAGATTTGGGCTTGTTACTTGGAGCAGTGCTGTTTAACAGCAGCTCCTGAAAAGGAGCTGCAGTAAAGCTAAGACCACAGCAAACTTTTCTACTGCTTAGGTTTCTTCCTTCTCTTCAAATTAGGGTAAAAGAAAGGGAGAAGGGGGGTCTTCTCTCATAGCAGCGGGAAGGAAAGAGAGGAGACTGACTCAGCTGGTCAGAAAGAGTGTTGTAGCAGAAGAGACAGGAGCAGCAGGAAGGGTTTGCATGCAGCGGTTTTGGGAGAAAGAAAGGATCTCTGTCTCCACCTCAAATGCTGCCATCAAGGGACAAAACTTTGGTTCTGCAGTGTATCTAGTCTTGCGACATAGGTGACAAGGGCACAGGCACGATGAGATGGGGGGTGAAACACTCTTCTGATAGAGAGCTTTTCTGCCAGGAGTACTGTTTAAAGTGGTTTCAGTTGCCATAGTTAGGTGCAGGGAAGATTATGAATAGATGGATTGAATATATGTACAGTTTATAAATGGAGCTTCCATTCTCAATCCAAAGATACCCGTTGCGGCCTGGTTTTGTGTGGACTTTCTGAAACAAAAATCAAAACCTACTTTTGTTTCTTTTGTGTTTTAGAGGCATCTCTGCAGGCTGTTCTAATGATCAAGCTTCATTTTCTCCAGATTTTTTTTTTTTTAAACAAAGCCTGAGATGACACTGTCTGAAAGTTCTGCAGTGTCTGCTTGCTTGTTTTTTTAACTACCCTTTGTAATAGATTGTAATAGATTGTTTCTGTTATCTCATTCTTCTCTCATCTGTATCAAAACATGGGTTATGTTATTTGATGTATTAATTTTTTTCTCTCTCTCATACTTTATAGATAGGGATTTCTTTTCAACCTGCTGAGGTACAAAAGAATGTTTATGCGTCAGTAATAGAAGATATGATTTTAAAGGTAAGAAATTACTTCACATTAAGAACTATTCTATAACTGTATTAACCCAGTAATGTAGGAAAAAAGATTGAACATAATTATTAATATGCATTTATCAAATCAGGAGATGCAGAATCTGATGTTTATCGTTCTGCATGTATAGAAAGATATATAGCTGACCAAAGAGAGTCATACTTCTAGGTGTGTGTCCAGCTTTCTAGCTGATTTGTTGGCTTGGACACAGAATAATGATTTGCAGATTCTCTCCTCCAGCAGGACACTGGCTCATTCTGTAGCTTTGAAAGTACCCCTTATAGAATCATAGAATCATTAAGGTTGGAAAAGACCTCTGAGATCATCTAGTCCAACCGTCAACCCAACACCACCATGCCTTAGTTTGTCCTACCCTTCAGAACTGGGGGGGGAATCTGCCAGAGTTCTGTAAGACTTGTTTATTTTATAAGAGGTTAGCTATTTTTTCCTAAATACTGTTCAGTTTCTTTTTGCCTGGGTTGTCTGTACTGGGAGACTGCTGAATTCCTGCAGACAGCAGCAATTCTGCCTTGTATAAGAAACCATTTATCTATCATAATCAATTTTGGAAAAAGAGACTGTTTCTTACCAGAGCTTTGAACAGCTTGGAACTGAAGTTCTTGTGTTTGGACTGAAGGATAACACAGATTATTTTTAGCAGTGCTCTGCTGTGTTTCAAGCCAAAGACAATTTTGGATGTTGTTTATACAGACTACTGCTTACCAGAGGATCAGTTTTACAAAAGCTAATTAATTCCAGGTCACACGTGCACATGCATGCACACTTCTGCTGTCCTCTCTGTTACTTATCATAGCTGAACTCAGATACAGATACATCCATTTGTAGACACAGATTGTAACCATCAGCTTGCTCCATAATAATTGTAGTTATGCCAGCTTTCCTGACTGAACGTCCCAGAAAACTCTGCTCTAGTCTTGATACAGGCACAGAAAGCCAAGAGCCTTAATTAGCTTTTGATTGAACCTTGATTAAGTCAAGTGTGTAGGGCATATGGCTGCTGTCTGCTTGCTGTACAGGCTGGGAGGTTTTTGTGAAAGTGCCTTGACATAAACCTGGTGCCCACAGGGAGTGGCTAACAAGCATATACTAGCTCCCAGGAGACTATCTGGAATCTGCCACGTACAAAACAAGCTCTGGTGTATGAGAGGCAAAGCCCTAGAATGCTCTTTGAGGCACAGGCTCTGGAACATTGGATTCACCCTGCTGTGCACATACTGCTCTGCAGGTCCAGATAGAAACTAGACTGGGTAGCTGCAGGCTGAGCTCTGTGCATCTATAGAGCTCTTTCTTTCTGTTAAATATACTCAGTTCTTATTACCGTGCCAGTAAAACTCACTTGGGCATCTTCAACTGCCCCTTGCTGATCAAATACAGGATTGAAGTGAGACAGAATTTTAGCTGCTCTTACACTGATACTCGAGCAAATAGCGTGTTCCTTTCCTCTTTTCATAATGCTCTCTCCTAATGTTTTGTCACAGGCCACTGAACAGCTTATGAGTGATATCCTACGGCAAGCACTGGCTGTGGCATACCAGACAGCTCCGCACAACAGGTACTGCAGCTTGTTTCCTCTTAGACCACTTATGCCGGCACTAAAGGCTGAACTGCTTGAGGAATTTGGTCAGATTAGCTCAGGCCACATGAGTGCGGGAGTTTATGAACTATATTCTGGGAAGATCCAAAGACTTAGGAGGGTGTTTGTCATCTCAGCTCCGTAGTGGCAAAGGAGTGGTAACATAGACAAGATTAAAAACTGAGGCAGGATTCTCTGGTGTTGCCACGCTCAGAGGTAAATGACCTGTTTCTACAGAGCCATGTTGGAAGAACCTTCTAACTCTTGTCTATCTCTGGTTACCATATAGACAACTTACCCATGGCCAGACAGAACTTAAACAACCTAAATAATCTCTCCTTTATTTTACTGATGTACTTCTGACTCAGATTAGGCCATATTTTGATTTCTGTTCAGCACCATGATTGGGATAGCTTGGGGGGGGGCGGGAACCACTATGAGAAAATGCTGAGTCTATATATTGCATACAAGTAAATATTTAAATATTTATATAACATATATTAAACATATGTATATATGCTATATATAGAAATATATACACATAGCCTGTGCTGTAGAAGTTCAAGAATTAATACTTTGCTTGATTTTCCTGTCCTAGTGCCCCCAATCATTTGAGAGTGGCTTTTTTGTGCTGTGACATCTTAATGCTTGTCCTGTGTTGCTTTAACACCTGATCTTTTATCCTGGTTTTTATTTTTTATTGATCTCTTTTCTTTCCTGCCTGTTAGTAAATTTATTGACTTGCTGCTTTATGGACACGTGTCTTTTTATGTATTATAATAGCATCTCTGATGCGTTCCCTGCAGGACTCCAAGAGAGATCACAGTGATGAATATTCACAAAGCCATCTGTAGTATTCCCTTTCTTGACTTCCTCACAAACAAACATATGAAGATACTAAATGAGGAACAATGAAATAGAGCAGAGAAGATGCTGCAGGAAAGGTGGATTTATGACTGAAGTTGGGTTGACAAATCCAGTATTTCTGTAGAATACTATTATATACATTTATAACATTGGGCTACTAGATTGTTACCTCCAATTAAAGATGCACCTTAATGCAACAAAATGATGCTCTGTTCCAAATCAAGTTGTTAAATGTCAGTGTTTACTTGGTAAGTGTATGTTCAGTGGCTGAACAAACATTGTCAGTTTGCATCGCGTTGCTAGCTGTGAGAGACTCCACAGGCCTGGTCCCTCTGAGGCAGCTGTATTGATGAGATTGAACATTTTTTTTTAAGAAAAGAAATTATTCTTTTTGATGCAGTCTACATATGAGTTGATTTCCCCATACAGTGGGCAGAACAGTTGCTTTGGCACTCTGAATACGAGAAAAGTCAAAGGCAGCTTTTAAAGGTGGGCCATTTGAGTAGATGGGTGGGTTGGTTGGTTAGGTTTGGGTGTGGGGGAGCAGAAGGCTGATGGCTGCAACAAATTCTGCCAGTCCTCCTTGAGCATGATGTATGTGACTGAGGAGACAGCTGGCTAGGCTTATCATTACCTTATTCAGCTAAATGTCACCTAACTGAATTCCTTGCCTCTATAGAGGAGGTGTCAGATGTCATCTTTCATAGTCACCTCAGAAAGGGTAGACTGGCACGTGCGCAATCAAGATGAACAGCCCATGGTCAGGTGTGGTAAGTTTTGACTGACCGCTTGTCCTGCATGGGAAAGGAGAGGAGCAAGGACAGTATTCAGTGTTTGTGGGCTTGGACTGACTGAAACCCTTTGCTTGCCCAGCAAGTTCCTCCCCAGGCTGCCAGAAGGTTTGGCGTGTGCTGGAGGGCAGGTGACCAGCTGTGTTGTACAAGTCTTAATGCCTTGACAGCATTCACATAATGATCAGCTTGGATTGTGAAGTGTGGCAGGAGCAGCACCACTTTGGCTTAAGTTCTGCTCAACACAGAGAGGCCTGATAGGATAAAAAAATCGGAGATTTGCTGCTTGTGGGGAGCTCCTCTTATGTCTTGACTGCAAGAAGTTCTGCTACTAACCCCAGCACTTACCCGTCTCAGGAACATCACTGGTGTAGGAGACATGTCTGCAGCCTGGCTATCGACACCTTGCTGAAGAAGGTTTTGCTGACGTCATCCTGACCACCCTGCATCCACCACCCCTTTGTCCTGCCCCATGGGTGCTTGCTAGTAGTGTGAATAAGCCATTGTAAAGTTGGTGGGACTCCTGGTGGACTGTCGTGCTTTCAGCGTGCTTGTTTTGTGAGGCAGTGCTGTCACGTGGGTGGAGCATGGGTCAAACAGCCAGAACCTCCAATGCACTGATCTCAGCTGGGTCTCTGATCTGCTGCATGGCCTTTGATTTAATCACTCTGTGCCTCAGTTTCCCCATCTCTGAGCATGGGGAGCAGGATACCTACCTCACAGGGGTGTACTGAGGCCTCGCTCTTTTTGGTGCCGTGCTTTGACAATACAAAGCCTTTAATAAACATTAAACTACAGTTATCTTTCCTGGCCTGGGGTAGGAACAGAAGTCTTCAAAATGTTATCTTTTGGTGCTTTTTTTGGGCTAGAAGACAGGTGATGGTAACTCCAAAAGTGTGCAGGAACTGTGGAAGACTGTTCAGTTAGAGGGTGGTTTCAGGCTTCCAAAGAGAGTAGCATACGTTTGATGCAGTTCTTAAACTGAAGAAAGTACTATGTACCTCAGATGAGATGCTGCCTGTTTTCTCCACCTGAAATAAAACTAGGGTCTGCAGATGAGCCCCCCTCAGTTCATTCGAGCTAACAGGGAGTTAGTTTGCTTGAGTAAGAGTGACAGAACCTGGCCCTTGAATCTAGGAAGTGGGACCAATGGATGAAATCCAAACAGCATTCAGAGAAGGACTTAAATGCCCCCTAGAAAGGGTGTTTCAGATGCTCTGGATTCAAAAGATAATCCTGGCTTGTTCGGGTGAGCTGAGTGCAGGATTGCCAGCACAAGTAAAGTGCACAGCTTAGCCCTGACATTAGTTTTTCAGCTGAGGTCAGTGTGAGGGAGTTGAGCAGTGTGGTGATGATGTTTGAGCTCAGTGTTGAGAGTCGGGAAGAATCCAGGTAGCTGGGGAACTGCAGGCCTCACCGTTTGTAGGCTGTAGTGTACTCAAAGTCCATACTGCTTTCAGGCACCCCTGTACACAGCTTTTACGAAGGAGAAGGGCATTTTCAAGGTATCTGTCACTATCGCGATGACGGCCTGCAGGTTGTGTGGGAACAGCCTTTTGGGCAAACGCAGTTGTGCTATGATCTTCTGCAATGACACATGCATTTCCAGCCCTCGTCTCTTGTGGGCTTAGTTTCTTGGATTTTGATATGCCCAGAGCAGCTCTTGAGGATGCAGGGAGCACTTCTTTGGGCATCTGTTTGCAAATTGTGGCTTCCTTGCCTGTGTCCTGCTTTTCTGTGAGGAGTGGAGTTTCAGAATGAGTCCTGAACCTGGCCCTGAAGCAGGCAGGTAAATGCCCCTTGTTCTTAATGGGGTTCTCATAGTGGAGATCTATTGCTACATTTCTGAGCAGCCACAGGTTATTCTCCTAGGAGATGCTATATTAATAATATATAAAGTTTGCTGAAGAAAAATAAAATCTGTTAAAAGCAGATAGAAGAATAACATATTGGTTTAGTTCTTCAGATGTAGGAAATGTTTGCAACAAATTCTTTGAATTTTGAAAAGTGGTGGGAGAAAAATTTGTTGGTGATAAGTTCCTGTGGGAATTGCTTGGAGATAAGTTAGAGGTCGTGGTATTTCATGCACCCAGTCAGGTGTGCATGGAACGCTACAGATGATACGGTGTGTTGAAATGTTACGGTATATTTCTTTGGCTTTCTAAAGAGTCTCGATAAAAGTTAAAGATCTCTTTACAAATATTGCGCCTCTTTGTAATGCTGAGTGTTTAAATCCTTCATGTTATCTGTATTATACTGTATAATTGTGTAAGATACGTATGTTTACAATAAATTCTTTTATTAGCTGTGATAGGATTGTCTTGACTGTCACCTGTCACTCAAAGAAGTTTCTCCAAATCCACAGACTTTTGTGTGCTCTGTATTTTCAGAATGTTTTAGTTAGTTCTGGATAAAAATTGGTAGTTGTGGAATTGATCTGAAGGAAAATAATTTTTCCTTTTTCTAGTTATTTTAAAAAGCTCTTGGTTGTGGAGGTTGGGGGAAGGGAAGCCAGGAGCTCAGCAAGCTTAGATCCTTCAATGTTTTATTCTCCAGAGCAGCCTGTTTAAACAGCAAGTAATTGGTTTGTGTGGAAGATTGAAAAGCATGGTGGGTTGATGTTGGCCAGCTGCCCACCTAGCCACTCTCTCACTCTCCTTCAGCAGAACAGGGGGAGAAAATAAGATGAAAAAGGTTGTGGGTCAAGATGAAAACAGGGACATTGCATACCAATTACCGTCATAGGCAAAACAGACTCCTCTTGGGGAAAATTAGTTGAACTTCTTGCCAATTAGAGTAGAGTTGGATGGTAAGAAACAAAGCCAAAAAAAACAAAACACCCTTCCCACCACCACTTTTTTCTAAGGCTACTTCAGTCCTTCATTCCTGACTCCACATGCACACACAGGAACGCACTAGGCGCAGCAGGGTGGGGGGGGTCCCCTTAACAGTCCCTCTCTGCGGGTCCTTCCTCCTCCCTTTCTTAAGCAGGTTTTCGGGGGTGCCGCAGGTGGTGTCCAGCATGGGCAGCCCCGGCCTTTCCTTGCTGAGGCCCCGCTGCCACCGCCTGGGCATAGGCACCTGGTACAAATAGAAATAGAAAATGGTAAGAAAAGCAAACTTCTCTGTTTTCCCTAGGCTGTAGGGAGCAATCGTAGGTGTCTGTGAGCAGACTTAACGCTCCATTGTTTGTACTAAATCCTATACAAATGCCTCGAACTGAGCAATACTGCCCTGCCTTTACACTGCCAAAGCCAAACAAATGATGACGACGTGGCCAAGGATGGCTGACTGCGCCCTCTGGGCTGGACCCTTGACGCTAACCACGATGCCTCCCCTCATCGCTGCTGCAGCCCTGCCCCTCACGCTCCTGAATGCACCTCCAGGAGGTGGTGGTCAGGTGCAGCGTGCCCAGAAGGTGCCGGACCATCCGCTCTAGAAATGAAGTCACTTGCACACAGAGCTGGTGGAGGAGCAAGGCATGTGTCTGAGTCCCTGGGTGCGGTCCTGGAGACACCAAAGCCTGTGCCACCAGGAATGAGGGATTGTCCATCCAGAGAAGAGCAACAAGTTGGTGAAGGGTGGGCCTGGAGAGCAAGCCTTATGAGGAGCGGCTGAGGGACCTGGGGTTGTTTAGTCTGGAGAAGAGGAGGCTGAGGGGAGACCTTATCGCTCTCTGCAACTTCCTGAAAGGAGGGTGTAGTGAGGAGGATGTTGGTCTCTTCGCCCAAGCAACCAGCAATAGGACGAGGGGTAATGGCCTCAAGTTGCGCCAGGAGATGTTTAGAGTAGATATTAGCAAAATTTTCTTTACTGAAAGAGTGGTGAGGCATTGGAACCAGCTGCCGAGGGAGGGGGTGGACTCACTGTCTCTGGAGGCGTTCAAAAAACGTGTGCATGTGATACTCCAGGACATGGTTTAGTAGACATGGTGGTGTTGGGTTGACGGCTGTACTAGATGATCTCGGAGGTCTTTTCCAACCTTAATAATTCTATGATTCTGTGATCCCTTCTGTGCCATCTCTGCCCTGAAAACAAACACAGCCTCTCCAGGCTACATGCCACCAACGTCCGTTTGTGGTAAAACAGGTTGGTTCTTACGATTGTACGTTACTGCAGTGGCTGAGATAGAGAAAACCGGTATGAATAAGGCAGAGGTGATAGGTTTGCATCTGAATTGTTCACCCTCCAAGAAATCAGTGCAATGCAAAGAGAAATGTGCAGTTTATAAAAGGCAAATCATTAATGTGCTGCTTGTGAACTTTTTGAAGTTCAGGTAATGAGAACTGTCCTGAGTAATGGAGTATTTCCCACACCAGAGCTCCACCTGAGCACATGGCAGTGCAGGTGTTCACAGCTCGCTGGCACAGTGGATGCAGCTGGCACAAAACTCATTCTCAGCATCCCAACAGGCCATGTGTCAGCAAGATGGATTGGAACAAGCATGTTCAGTGTCGCCCTATAGGTAGTAAATTTTAATGCTTCAGGTGTAAAATCTTCCTTTTAAAGGACGTTTCTTTATGTGTCAAATAACCCTTGTTTGCAGTGTGATTCACAGTTGGAAAGCCTTGATGGACTTGGATGTAAACCTAGAGCAATTGGGAAGACAAATACTATGGTGCGAGCAGCATTGGAAGCAGTCCCGGCATCGTGACTCCCTGGAGCCTGCAAAACCTGTGTAAATTTGCCCTCTTCAGAGGAACATGGTGTGATGCCTTTCTGTTTGGCTGAGGCAGGCACTTTCTGTGCAAAATCAGGTATGTTGCAGACATCAGCAGCCAGTTGCATCACTCTGTCCCTTGCAGTGGTAAGTACCTGCTTGGTTTTCCTTCCGTTCCTCCCTCCTGTAGTTGGAGCCAGGGCAACAGGTCATGAGTCTTTGGCTTTCTCCCAGAAGTCTTCCGAGGCATAGCTAGAAGAGCTGGCAACTCACTGTCTGGGGAAGCTGGTTGTACCTTTGGCACGTTTACTCACTAAAATGTTCTTGAGAGCAGCTGTAAAGCAATGGTCTCTGTTAAAATTCAAAGCTGTCACTGTTTTCCCATGATCTCTGTGAGATGGCAGAGTGAAACGAGGTGAAATGCAAGTTGCTTGTCCCTTTCTGTTAGCAGGGCACACTGTGGGCACCGCTGAAAGGGAGTGTGAGGGCACAGCACCTGCATCAGAGTAGCTCTAGCCTCTGTCCCCCCAGTAGTGAATGCAGCAAACTGGTATCATTGGTTCATCCTGTTTTCCCCTTCATGCTTGCTGACTAGGTTGCTTTCCCTTTGAAAATGGCTGGGAAAAGTCCCATAAATGATCATGAATTCTGCAGAGCAACAGCCTTCCTTTGGAAAGCAGTTGCGTTTTCAAATCAGCAGTCGGGCCACAGCTTCAAATGTGCCTCAGAAGCCATTCTTGCTCTGGGTCTGTGCCTGCAGATAAGCTTGAGGAGTAAGGAATTGACTGCTGATGGCTGTGAATGCAGTCGGGCATCTCCATGGCACCTTGTTTGGTGTCCTGTATGCTATGCTGTCCTGCATGTGCAGCTGTGCAAGAGAGAGATGCAGTGACAAATTGTCCTGCAAGGTTGAACACTGAAGTGTTATATTTTACAACAAAAAAAATTTAGGAAAGAACCAATAGCCAAAATACATTTTAATTTATTAAATCAAATCCAGTCCATTTGAGAAAATACAAGCTTATTATATTACCAGTTTGTTCAGAACTGGGTTGTTCTTTTTTTTTTTTTTTTTTTAAGAAATACAGTGAATTAAGAAGAGAGACTGAATAGACAATTTATACTTTTTTTTTTCCTGTTAATAAAGTCTAGGATTGAAATGAACTTAAACTGTTTGAACAAAACTGTTAAAAATGTTATAAAGAGATTAAACAAGCAGGTTGAATTCTTAGAAACATCTAACATGCAAAACCTTTAGTACAATTTGAATGTTTCAAATGAATTTCCTGAAAAATTAATCTCCTGAAAAATTATTTTGGCAAGCACTGGTATTACTGTAGGTTCCTCTGGGTCCAAGGATGAGTGTGGGAAGTGCCATCCCTTGTCCCAGCCAAACGCAGCTTACTGCAGTTCTTACCTGTTCTCGTGGTTGTGTTCAGTCCTGCTAGTGTAACGAACCGAGGTGGCACCATTACATTCTCACATAATGCAGTGAGAAGATGCTGTCTGCATGTATTCCAAATACAATCCACATGCCAACAGTTCAAAAATTGTTCTTATGGGAATTATCAGAAATGCATACATGTTTGCAGAGTCCCCAAAGTTCATTAAATTTGCCTTTGACTAGCTAGTAGGAAGGTTAAGAAAAAAATCCTCCTGTGTTAAAGTCCATTTCATTATAGATGAATATTTGATCACTGTTCAAGTCTGAAGATAGTTTCCTTTTGTTCTAGGCAACACATTTGTGTGTTTCAAACACATAAAGTAAAAGGTTTTCACTTTTTATTTTTTTTCTTCCCCCAAATAATTAGCAAAACCACGAAATAAGCAATAGACTAATTATCTTGCATAAGACTTTGAGACAGAAACTGTAAACCCACTACAGTCTCAATGAACAAAGGCTAAAACATGGTTTCTCAAAACATGTGTACCTCAGCAAAAGTTAAATGCACACCAATCTAAAAAAATCAGCTTTAGGATAATGACACTTAAAATGGCCTATCTGAAAAATGAAGGATGTCTTACATTCTACATTATGTTTTTCTTTAAGAAGAGTTTCTAAGTAACATTCACTTCTGGTTGTTCCTAGCATTAGCATTACCAATATACAGGCAATAATTTAGGAATTTCAAGGCAATATTTTCCACCTTGCATATGCAAAGAGTTAGTATTTATTAAAAGTATAAGCATGTCCTTTTCATTAAAGGATCACAAATTGCTTTAGGTAAAATCCATATACAATATTTACATTCACCCTAACAGCTATACAAATTACATAAATATTCTAGATCCTCTGGAGGCTGGTAGGTGCCTAGCTGACTCTGTCCATGCAAATCCTCTCCAAACCAGGCTGGTGTGTTGCTGTCAGGGCTGTCTCCTGAAGTTCAGTCCCCTCTTGCTCCTGTGTCAGCCCACCAATTTTGGAAATAGCGAGCTTTCCAGCCTTAAAGCCCCAAGACACCGCATGTGCCAGTTTTATTTTAGAGTTCAATGATGATGACTTCCTCCAGCTTCTAAAATAATGCTGGAAGTTCAGACCAGCCCTGTTGATTCTATGATTTCTGGTGATGCCCTCTGAGGTCCTATTTCCAAAACCCCTCAAGAATCTCAGAAGTCAGCTAGACACTCCCTGTCTTTCACCAGCCTACTTAGAGGATGCTGCTAAATAAAACCCTTTTTGGTGTTAATTATCCATCCCGCTTGTGATTGTTTTCCCTCCCACCCTGCGTAGTTAAGCATAGGGATGTTGCCTGCAATACTGCCTTTGCTGCCCAAAGTCAATCTCCTAATGTGATGCCAGCTGGCATAGTAATGAACCTGCTCCTGTGAAAAACTAGGTCACTCCTTGCAGTGTGTTTTGCCAGTTCTGAACCGAGTGCTTTGCGGTTTGTTGTGTTAACAGAAAGTGTATGTGCATATCATTAATCACTGGAGCTGCTTTTGATAATACCGGTTCTTTGATCTTAACACTCCTCATGAAAATTGCATAGTGATACATCTTAACAGAAACGCCGCATTTAAGCTGCCTGGTTGTGAGGAGGGTCCAGGTTCACACGTTGAGGATCCGTGATGGCGCCTGGAAAACAGCAGAAGGGTTGGGGGAGAACCTGGTCTTCACCTCTGGGATCTAGTGGGGTGAGGGGGGAGAGAAATGTTAGTGCAACACGGGGTGTGACTGTCTGGAGAGTTTGAGGGGTATCTGCTCTCCCCTGTAACGTGCCACTACCCAACAAGCGTTAGCTCTTGGCTGAGCATTAGTGAGACTGGCCTTAGCGTACAGCAGGATTCAAAGGCAGGTGTGATGCTGCGCCACCAAGGAGGGGCTTGTAACCTGCTGGGCTGGTGCTGGATTTCAGTGAATTACAGCAGTGTGTCCCCCATTCTTAACATTTTGGAGAATGTCATCCAGGCTCCATCAAAATGCTCCGCTGTAATGCTTTATGGGGCCACAAGCTATGTGTGCTGTGAACAGAGGCACAGACCTGGAGTACCCAAAGCAGAAAAAATGGTTACTGACCATGCCAGGCTGTGAAACTGCAAGGACTGTAATAAGGATGTAAACTCCTCAGACCTGGAGGAAAGGTAGAGATAACAGAGGTTGGTCTCTCTGACGCCTGTGGAGTCAGAATTTCGCCCAATGTGTAGCTGTTGTGGCTGTACTGAAGCATGAAGGACACCTACATGCTTGTGTCTTCCCTAATGCTTAAAACCCAAAGGATTTGAAACAGGACTCGCCTTGGTTGTGCATCCAGCCCAGGACTCTGGGTGAATCTGGCCAGAAAACATGAAAGGCTTTGCTGGGCACTGAATATTCCAATGGCACCATACAAGTAGAGAAAGACGAGCAAGACCACAGGCAAAGAGAGCATAGGGAAAACTATCGATCTGGTGGTTGTTGCATTGTTCTGATTTTTCCGTTCCTCTGGGGATGCATCTGACGCACTAAGGAGCAAGAGGAGCGTCACAAACAGCCTGTGCACAGCTCAGTAGCTGGGGAGAACCAGCAGTCTGAGTCCTACATGCAGGCTGTCAGGACACAACATAAACCTGACTCCCACATGTTCAGCAAAGCCGTGGGCTTCAGGCAAGAGGGAAAGTCTAAATGGCCAAGTGTAAACTAGGGAGAGTCTGACTTCTGTTTGAAATGGTGGCTCCTCAGCATCATCTTCATTCCAGACTGTATCTTTCCCATGCTGTTTGCGAGAGAGGCTATGGTGGTACCCTGAGGCTCCAGGAAATGGGACCTTTGCTTACGTGATCCAGAGTGTGGTGTCCTTGGCAGCGTGTGTTTGTGTCTGGGATTCCAGTCTTCTCTTTCCATTCCTTGAGAACTGGGATAGGAACTCTGAGGGGTTCATGTAGGACCCTCTCCTTTGCATCCTATCTGCTGTATTTTGCCCCTCTAGGGTCAAACCACAAGATTAAATACGAGGGTCAAAATACAAGTTTTAAGGGTTAAATACCCTCTATCCTCATTGCTGCACCTCAGTAAGCAGCCCAGACTATTCAGAGCAAGGAGGAAGTTTTGGTGAGGTTTGCAAATTCTGTTTTGCCTGAGGTCACTGTCCCACTTTCAGTGGAGCTGGATATACCCATCGTGTGCCTTGTCGCAGCGGTGTGCCAGCAATCCTCTGCGGAGGAGGCACTTGACTGTCTGCTGATTAAACACTTCTTCCTCGTCTCCTCAAAGGCAAAGATTTACTTTTTACATGCAGCCCTGGAGTAGCTGCTATTACCTCTAATGGCATGGCACTCTGCGGCTGGGGAATTCAGCCCCGTCCTCATCTCTGCTTTCCGAGTCACTCAGTGCAGCCTGTGAATGGCTTTTGCGGTTGGTTGTGAAGTGCCATTCTCTTTGGTGGTCTAATGCGAGAAGCAGTTAAACCAGCCTCATCAGTGTGTGCTTTCCTTCTACGTGGGGATGGGGAGTGTGTGGGGGGCCCCACCATGGAAAACACCGAGAACTGAGAGAGCGTTTCTTGTGGGATTTTCAGTAACACTTAGATGTATTTCGCCAACAAGAAAACAATCTTACGCTGATATAGAGAGTTGTAGAAACTCGCAAGAAAGTCCCAAGGAAGTCTCAGAGGCCCAAGAGCTGTGTGGCTCGGCAGCTTACCACAGCCATATCATCCTTGGTGTTGGTAGCGGGGGCAACTTCTGCCCTTACCAGGGCAGGGGAGTTTTGTCCTGTCTGGGTGGGTGCTGTTCCTTAGGCAGCAATCTGCAAATGTTCCCATGTGAACACCTGTTTCCGTGGTTGATGTTAGCACCAGAGGTTGAATCTCACCCTAGAGCCCTAATGCTAGTGCATGCTGACCACTCTGAGTGTGTGCAGAGGGTGTTAAATGCACCGTATGCAGAGAGAGAGAATGACACATACCGTGTACATAAGGTATCGACTGAGGGAATCGCAAACCTTGAACTTCCTGACTGTTGTGCAGTTTAAAATCACTGTCTTGGGTTGAATTATGATATGTTACGGTATGACGTTCATGTCTCTCTGAAAGCAAGGGATGGCCATACTACCTACCGGGCAGTGTTGAAAGAGTGGTCAATGAGGACATGGCTTTATTCTACACGTACCACACTGGTAGCAAATGAGTTCCTGATGCGTACTTTGGGCTTTACTCACATTGACTTTGGGATTTTTAAAAATGTTAATTACCTTAAAATCTGCCTTGTAGCTTGTCTCTTGAACAAAATGGTCTTCTGGGATAATGAAGCCTTGCTTTGTCTTTATAGGCTTGGATGGTTTTGCTCCAGTCCATGGGCGATACTCTTGCCTGAAATGAGATTGTCAAGACAGAAGAACCCATAAACCACAACATACTCGCAGGGTACTTCTGCTCAGAGTGGTTGCAAAGCCAGAAGGCAAGGCTGTTACAATCAGCTCATAATACTGAACTTGTCTAAGCATACTGAAAATAAAAGCACTGAGCCTAGAGGCCTGCCTCTCAGAAAGCCCAGGCTGAAAGACGCAGCAGGGCATAGACTGGGCTGACCAGCTGCCCTTACTTAACTCCTCTTTTATTCCTGGCAAAACGTGTTCTCTCCTGGAGGTGCTCGGTGCTTTCCTCCTGGATAAGAAACAGTCAGGGTGACTTTTTGCTTGATAGCTCATTGACCATTACAGTATAAAACATTGGCTGACTCATTGGCCACTTACGTTGTAAAACGTCTTGGTTTGGGGCTGCGAGCGCCTAGCCCTCACGCATGTGGAAGGAGGCTGCTGATGTTCCCTTACTTGGCGTCAGCTCTTTCAGCAGCGGGAACGCTTGCCAATGCATGCTGCGCTGCGCCTCTGGGGCAACTCAGCCTGAAATGCATCCAAAGGAAGACACCATCTCAGCTGGCAGATGCTTCCACTGATACTTTCCTTCAGATGGGGGCAAGTGCTTTGACTTTGCATGATAATGTCTGAGAGGCACTTGGCTGACTTACTCTTGGAACAGTGACATCTCAGAAACGGGCGCAGAGACCATGCTGGGAAAGGGGAAACACATGTTTTGAGAACACTGAAGAACAGCATGGGGGGGTCTGGCTTAACTTGGCTGCCAGCTCCCTTCTGCAGCCTTCCCTCTGCTTCTCTGTACCTCTTGTCACAAACAGGCTTCACTAATGCCCTCTGCATTAGGACTTTCTGGATGCTGCAGTAGCAGGCAGCTGAGCCTGCTTGTTTGCTCTCAGAAGACAAAAGTCTGCTTTTTTTGTGCATGTATCTCTGGCAACCAATTCAGGCAGCTCCTGTAGCAAAAGGAGAGGCAACTAATGAAGCTATGACAATTTTACATTCATACCCTGGCATATTTAAATAATAACTGTATTTTACTAGCTGATTATAGACAGGATCAAGGGGTAGGACTGACTCCTGAGCCATGTCCAGGCTAGGGAAATAGGCTGTGTTTTAAAGTGCCAAGCTTAGCTTTGGTCACAGCCTTTCTAATTTTCATTTTTTCCAAGCGTGTTATTTGCTATTTTGATAGTAGCTGCAGATTCTTCTTTTGAAAATCTTATTTCAAGAGTGTAGGTGTGGAGTGTTATTTTAGAATGTGTAGTTTGGTCTTGATCCTTTTAGTATGTTACCAAAATATCAGCTGCCTTGTTTATGCTTGATTTCTAAACATAGACTCAGCCTTAAAATGCTGCCCCTTTTCTTGGCTGATTTGTACATAAGGGGTACAACCCTAGACTGTATCTAAGCCAGTGAGAAACCAGCATGCTAACAAAATTAATTCTAAAAAACGAAGTTACTGTTTCTTGACTGAGCGAGCTGCTGACATTGGCCTCCTGTCAGGGCGGATGAGCGTGGGTGCAGGCACAAGGAAGCGGGCAGAAGCCCGCAGCTGGGGCTGACAGCAGTTTGTCAGCTTGAGTGGAGGAGGAGTGAGCTCTTAAATTCACTCAGTTAGTAACGGATACTGCTCTACAGAAAAGCTTCCTGCCCACCGGAAAGCAAGAGCAGGCCCCTGTCAGGGCTGTCTGTGTACACTGCAAATCTTGTCTATAATCGGTTTGCTCTCGCTGTTCTGAGCTGCCACCTTCCACCTTCTCTGCATCTTGCTGTTCAGGATTGCTCAGGCAGCAGGTTAAGCGCCTGCACAGCTCTCCCGGTGCTGGTGGTGTGGTTCCTGCTGCTTTAGCACCTCGGGAGAAGGAAGCACTTTTGCAGAAAGGTGATTTTGGCCAAGCGATGCCCCAGGAAAGCAACCTTTCAGCAGTGAATCCCAGACGCCTGCGAATGCCGAGTTAAATCTGAGCTCTGCTCTGCTGTGCAGCCAGAGGGAGGACACAGAGCTACTGGGCAAAATACCAGCAAAATGGTGCAAAGCCATCAATTACATTCCAGCAGTTTCCAGGAACTGGAACCTGCCGCCCCACGTAAAGCTGGATTGCCTCAAGGATGCTGGTGGCATTGATTCCTAACCATTCATCCTCATGCTGGCTGGTCTCCCTGCTGCATTACGCTGCAATGGAGTGTATCCCCAGCTTTCGATGAATGACTGTGCCGCCCGTCTCTGCAGCCAGCTCTGTCTCACTGCTTTGTAGCAGATCACTTGCTGATCTGGCAGGCCCCCAGGCACAGCCCTTTTGGATCTCATGACCCTCGTTTTGGCTAGAAGCCAAATTGTTCTCCTCTTGGCCTGGATAGCCAAAACTACTTTTGAGGCACCTACATGCAGGGAGGAAATGCTCTGCCTTCAGCCACAGAAACAGAAATGTGAGGGCAGATACAGTCACCGCTCAGATCCACAGTAGCATTTCTTATTTGGACCCAGCATTGCCTCCTGGCAACCCCAGGACTGAGCCACAGGGAAGGGCTGGACAAAACAGAGATGACTTATCCCTTTGGGAGCTGGGGTACTTCAAACAAAACAAGAAATTAAAATTAGAAATTTAAAACTTTGGTCCAGAAAGTACAGCTAACTAAATTCGCTCTTTCAGCTTGGAAGACACATGCACTCATCTTCAGCTGTATAGCCAAGAGTCAGAAGGAACATGAACCCAAATACCGGTTTGCTGACTTGATTAGACATCAGTGAAGGAGTCATGAGTGGAGGCAAAATGCAGGAGCTTCTCAAAGCCTGGGGAAGAGGAATGATGTCTTTTTAATGCTACTTAGTTTAAGATGTCAAGTGTCAAGATTTAGTGACTGTCTCTCCTGTTGTACTCCCTGGTGCAACGTTTGCTCCCTGCGCTTGAGGAAGCCAAACCATCAGGTCCCTCTCAGAAGGTGCATTGCCTCTCCTGCCCTTCCAAGATCACACAAGTAGCAGTTCTTAGCAAGAGAACAGCATGGTGGGAGAGGAAAGTACAGGAATGCCAGGGAGGAGGAGAGCGCCTCGCACGGTGTGCCATCCAGCTGCTGCTGGGAATGAACACAAGAGACATTGACTGTTGCTGCTGGAGACAGTCATCTTCTTCCCGCTGTACCCTTCCTCCTCCTCCCCTTGTCCCTAGACAGCAGCAGTTGTCAGGTTACTTTGGAGCTGCGAGGACCTGTGGTGGAGAGGAAATAGCCTCCAAGCCCCATAACTCAGTGTCCGGGCTCTCTTTAGGTTTTGTTTTGCTCTCCGTTGTTACAACCTAGAGGTGAGATTTTTTGATCTCCCTAAATATAAATGACCCAGTGGTACTTAGACGTACTAAAGCACTGGGGTTGTGAAAGGAAAAGGCCTCCTGAGTTGTAGGAAGGCTTTAAAATAGTAAAGATCAAAAGGGAAGGGCTGCTTTTTGTGTACTGCTGTTGCTTTACATCTGACTTGCTCTAGGAAGGACTAAGCAGCAGCTTTTTGCAGGTCATTGCTCTGTTACTCTGTGGAACTGCTTTGATCACATAAATCACTAGTTTGTTGATCATTTCTTTGCTCTTTCTCCTAATTGGTTAATAGAGCCCGGGGAAAGGTGTTTCTTCTTTTGTAATGTGTCAGGATGAGTTGCCTGGAGGGGAAGGTTTGAATCAACAGGGAGCTTGTGGCCCCCTGGGACAGTTTAACCCCCCAAGGGAAACGGATGCAAGTGGGAGTACAGCTAATGCGTATGCTGGAAACAAAAAAGGGGTTGGACTATAATTACCAGAGGCTTACTACGAAGCCTAGCTTTGAGGAGAGCTGCTTCAGTGAGCTGGTGGTTGTGTGCCATCTCCCTCCCCAGGTGAGCAGATCCATCTGTAACCAGGGCTGTCGAACAACCTAGAAGGGGAGGCAGGTGGGGGGGATGCTCCCATCAGCATTCACCACAACTCACCATGTGACCTCACAGACTTCAGGGCATGATTTGGGAATGATGGATTCAGGATTGGTCCTTCTGTTCCTTCCAAGCACAGTGTGGTGCTGCTGCCAGCTCTGCCTGCTGTGCCTCATGCTGCTGGGTGGTGCGAGCCACGCAACTGCCGGCCCCTGTGCTGCCTCCAGCTCTTTCCCTGTTTCGTGTGTTCCACAAATATTTTCTGGCCTTGCAGAGAAAGCTGCCTGTGAAATCTTGATTTCACTGACCTAGAGAAAATCTAACCTAGAAAGCTTTTTGATTTCACTGAGATGGAGAGCATTTCTACTGGGCATGGGGAGACACAGGGTGGAAATCAAATACCGACCGTGCTGTTTGCAATGCTGTGGCTGCCATTTCCAGCCAGATTTACCTTCAGTATTTGTGGTATTCATTTGCCTTGTCATATGCCATCAATGGCATCACAGCTGGCACTTCAGTACCTCATCTTTATGTCATGGTTTGCTTCACATGATTAACGATCAGTGGTGTTTGGAGCCACTGCATTACAATCCCATTTCTCATTTAAGTAATAAAGGCGGCGGCTCACCCTGCATAGCTGAACGTAACCCCGAGCTATGCTGCCTGAGGTAGTCTGCATTTATTCTTCCACTGCGCTCCACCTTCTCATACCCAGCACGCCAGTGAGAATTAAGCAGCATAATGAACATTTGTCCCATTTTCCCTTCAGAAGAAAAGTTGCGTGTGCAGTCTGGGGGTCTCTGTTATTTTCTTTTCAAAGTACACGCTACTCTAGACACCTGTTGGGGAAGCCAGACTGGTGTGCAAGAGGTTCGGGTAGGAGGTGGTGGGGTATGAAGTAGCACGCCGTTTGTAACGCAGCGCCTCGCAGGTGCTCAGGCAGGCTCCTGGCACAGCCGCCCCTTCAGGCGGGACAGTTTTGTTTTGCCCGGGCAGAGCTGGGCAGCCAGTGGTGCCCTCCCAGAGGATAGGCTGTGTCTGCTTGTGGCCTTTAGACCTGCACAGATGAGGGCAATAGGAGATCTCCTGGTCAACAGAGGATTGCAAATGTCATGAGTTATGGATGCAGCAGTGAGAGCTCTGTGGGATGGACAAAGCCGGGAGCCCTCCTGGATAGCGGAGTCCTCAAACCACTTTTCCTCTGAGCTATGTGAGACACCAGTGGCGTGCTGGAGGCCCTTCCAAGCCTTGGATACAGGAGCAGATTGTGCCTGTTCTTCTATCCAGCCAAAGACCACAGCATGAAGACAGAAATGAGGGAAAGGAAAGGCCGAGTCAGAGAAAAAGCTAGAGGGGTAGAGGAAAGACATAGCAGAGGGGCAGAGAGACCAGCACACAGGAATTACAGAGGAGGAAAGCAGAAGACACCTGGCTGCTTCCTGTCTCAGCTCTCACCTGTAGCAAGGTCAGGCAGTACTTGGAGCAGCTCATAACTCACAGGAAGGAAGCAACAGCAAAAGACTGGACTGAAATGGCAGGAAAAAAATCCTTAAGCCTAAAACTGTTGTCTTAGGGTGAGTTTTGGGGGCTTGCTCTGCTCACAGACAGATCCCCAAGGAAAGAGCACTTAGAGTTGTGTGATGGGACAGGCAGCTGCTTCCCTCTTATCGGAGCTGTGTGAATGTGGGTTGGTCTTGACTTCTGTCATTATCCCATTTCCCATTCTTTCCCCTTTTCCTCTAACATAAGTCTGGGTGTACTCTGAGTGGAGGAAATTCCTCCTACTTTTATGCAACAGCTTTGAATCTTCCCTGCTTCAGTGCTGCAGTGTACTTTGCAGAACAGACATCCTCTCTTGAGCCACTATTTCCAGCCCCCCCCCCGGCTCTCTCCTCCCACAGCTCTGTTCCCCTCCTAAGCCCTCCCTTCCCCCAGCCAGGCTATGCAGCGCACAGCAAGTCTCTCTGGATCCATCCCAACGCCTGCACCAAGCAAGCTTAGTTCTTAAATAGCGTAAAAATCAGGGGCTTCAGTGTTAATTTCCCCAAGCAGCAAGATGCTTAAGAATGTAAAGATAACTGTAAGCCTTGATTATAAAAGATTTACTCCTATTATTGAGGATAAGCATGTGTTTAAAAATCTTGCTGGATCAAGGATGGAGCTCCTCATACACAGGACTATTAACCCTGCCAGCTCAGGTGTGTGCTGTGATCCCATACTCTGCTGAACGTGAATGCAGGAATTTTCTGTTTTCCTCTGCACGGCTGAAATAAGATGCTTTTCAGTGTGAAGCAGCCAGCACAGTTCACCTTGCCCTTCTGCACCAGCACTGTTTGAAGGCAGACAAATAGTACAGACAGCGAAAGATGGGGGAAAGTGTCATTCCCTTTCATTCTGCGGGATCTCCCCTGGCGGGGAGGATGTCTCAGCTTCTGACCACAGTGCAACAGCATGTGCTCGCACAAGGTGGGAGTTCAGTTTGCTGAGGCATCTTCTACCTTGCTATTCCCAAAAGCATTAGCAATGGCACATCAGGCTTTTTTTCCTTAATGACCCCAGCTATTTACGCACTTTCTTTTCCTCAAAACAACAAAATAAAATTGCTCGCTCTGGGTGAGCAGGCAACCCTGCTGATCTCAAGGCCCTCAGCTTGGTCTGCTTTACTGCTGTGCCTCCCACCTGCAAGCAAGTTGGGTGTTCTCGACTCTCATGCCCGCTCAAAACACAGTGTGGAAACACCAACTGCAGAGATTAGGCTCAGCTCAGGGCCGGCGTTCTGATTTTGTGCAGAAATTCGCAGCCATCCTCCCCTTTCCCCGAGTGCTAATACAAGCAAAGCCGATGGGCGGAGGAAGACGAGGCAAAACAATCACTCACAGCTCTGATGCAACATTTTCACTTACACATCTGAAGTGCTTTCCACAAACTGGCAGGTTACCGAAAGGAAAACTGAGGTCTGAAGTGACTTAAAGAAGTACAGCTGAGCCTTGAACAGGGCTCCCCTCCCAGCAATACCAGCCCTGGCAGAGGTTGTGCCCTCATCCCCGTTGCCTTCTAACAAGGTGAGAAGATGACATCCAGAGAACAGAGCCAGCTGGAGATACCTGCTGACGACATCAGCTTCTCTCATCCACTGTAGAAGGGAGCTAAGTAAAGCACTTATCTATTTCTAAAATGTCTGCTAAATGCAGTCACGACCTAGTACTACAATTAATTGCATGCAAAGTCAGAAGTACACAGCACCTGCAACTTACTGCTGAAAGAGAGAAGCCACTTCCATGACCCCAAAGGACAAACCCGTGGGAAGGTGCAGAGGGGGCTGCTAAGCACTCCCTTCTGCCTCCTCCAGAATCATTAAGGTGTAATCTACCGCAACCCTCTGCAGCAGTCCCCGGGATCTTTTCACAGTTGGAGCACATCCCATTTCAGCCTTTCAAGTGCAGCTTGTATTGATCTGCCTTGGTCTGTGTGCCTGTGCTCCCCCCCCATGTAGCCCAGTTAGGGTTTGCCTTTATTCAGAGCCTGCAGAACTCCAGCTGAAATCTAGGGACCGGAGACAGGAGCTGCCCCAAAGATCTGGGGACACAGGGCAATAGTTTGGAGTGCAGGCAGCTGTGCTCTCCTTCCACACTTTATACAGAGTTACTCTTTCAAAATTAAAAATAACTTTGCTTCCTCGGAGGTACAGTTATTCTTCCAACGCCACCTCCACCTTTCTCTTTCTTCTGGCCATAGAAAGACTACCACCAGAAGTCACTAGGAATGGTGCTGGTCTTTTTGTCTTGGTCGCTGATCCTGGGGTTGGGTTTATTTTGTTCTGGTAAACGCCAGGTCAGGCTGGCTGGCTGCACCATGTACAGCCAGTGTTGTATGCCGCTGAGTTTCCTTCTGTGTTTAAACAAGAGTGCTGAGAGAAAGATGTAGTAGGAACTTGCAGAATAAAATCTCACAGGAGCAGTGTACTGATGCACAAAAGCATATCAAACAGTGCTGAATGTTACAGGGGACTCGCCGCTACACTTGGGTGCTCTACAGAAACAAACGTACGATAAGCTGTTGTAGAACCACATGGTCAAAATCCCTGGATTAAAAAGAAACAAACCACAAAACCTAAAAAAAAAAAA
>VZTL01049819.1:0-14365 GCA_013400535.1 Scopus umbretta | reverse complement strand
TGATTCTATGATTCTATGGCTTTCTAAAGGTGTGTCTATAATATCATGTTAGTTTAAGGATCAAGCTTGTCCTCCAGCTCAAACTTCTTGGTATTTTTTCTGTACTGATTTTCATTAAGGTGGCAGAATGGAGCTGGCCAACTCTTTTTATAGAAAGAGAAATTAGGTAGAGAAGTTAAGGCAAAGGTAACCAGCTCACACCTGAGCTGTGCCAATAAAGTGAATATAAGTGGCCTAAGCCACTGTAGCCCAGAAAATTAGACTTTTGTGACTGCTTGTATAAGGCCCTCAGCTGTGCACTGACCTGGCAGTGCAGGGGCTCCATCTCACCTTGGCCTGAGATGGGTGTTGCTGGTTTAACCCCTGTGTTAGTGCCAGTGGCTGCTGCCTCCCCTGCTCCAGCTTCAGCTCTGGGGATGGTCCCTCTGGGGAAGGGTCACACCTCCTCCTCAGCTCCCTCCACACCCTCCCCCCAGTCACTGCCTGAGAAGCCATAGCCCTTTGTGGGCATCCTGGTGGAGCTGGGGGCCACTGCCAGGCTGCAGCTGCCAATCTGGGAGAAGGAAGCAGGCTGTGACTGGGAAACATATAAAAACAAACTCAAGAAAAATGCAAGCCTGGTCTGGAAGAAATCGTCAACCCCATACTGCTGGCAAAAAGCAGGAGGAAACCCATAGCAGGCACATCCTGCTCTTCCCAGCAAAGCCACCAAGGTGACAGTTCAGTGCAGCCTGCCATCATTCTTCCTCCTTCTAGGACTGCCAATGTTAGTACCCCATGGATATGGGAAGGGAGAGCAGAGCACCAGGGGCAAGTGATTTTCTAAAATTTTATTTTAATTTCTTCCTTCCTCTGGCAAAACTAGTTAGCTGTATTACTGAGGTTACTTTGAGTTAATTTGGATTATTAGTGAATGTTAGTGTAACTGAACTAACACTTTGGGCTATTAGACTGTTAAAGCATTAACTGGGCTAATAATAAACTCTTAGCTCTATATATCTGGATTGTTCCCTTTTGTTTATAACAATCCCATGACCATCATTTATTTCTGAGAATCTGAGCCTGACCTTGACCACAGCTGCTAAAGTCTCAACTTCATCTGGGTTGGTGCTGATGAACATAAGGATAGGATGGCAGGATTGACTTGTCTTTACTTAATTGTGTGTCCTGCTGTTTGAAGTGGTATACCATATAATTTTCAGGAAGCATCAGAAGCTTAGCTGACCAAATAACTTGGTTAGGATTTCTGCCCTGTTTTTTCCTTTGGTGTTACAAAGGTGTTTTTTTTCCCCTTGCTCATGTGCATTCATGTATTATAATATGCATGTAAGTCACAGACTGTAGCTATTTTTATCTATTATTTATCTTTTCCTATCTTTGTTGTATTACTCTGTCCCATGTCTTTAATATTATATGTGCATGTTTTTTTGCAGCAAACATAAAAGCATATATTTCACACTTCAGTGCACTGAACAATAGTTAATGGCATTCTGATTTAGTCTTACATTTGAATAAGCTTAATTGTATTCTTATTTTATTTAATCAAGTTGCAGTATTAAGGAAACTCATTAAGGTTGTACTTGCTTCTTCCTCAGGGAAGGCTCAGCCATGTTTCTCCAATTACATTAATCATCATGACAGAAATACTAAAGATCTACTTCACATGGTGTCATTGTCTTCCTGTAAAATGGGTCACAGAAACTAAAGTATGAGGGAAGTAATTCTTTGGATACCTTTTATTTGCAGCAGTACTGGCTTTTATTTTTAATTAGAGAAATGTCAGTGTGGCACCTCCTATAGTCTGAAGTCTTCTCTTTATGAGTATTAAATATGTAATGCTGGAAGTAGGTACTCACAATTTCATAGCCTGTGAACCCCAGCTATGGAGAAACCACCTTTAGATCTCAGAACTATATGTCAGATCTATACATCTTACAAAGGGAAAAGCTTGAAAATTATATTGAATACCTCATTTATTTAAAAATGTAATTAGTAAAATTTTAAAATACAATGTGTCTTTTGGCCTGTGCGAAGGAACCTGATATTTAAGCCCTTCTGTTCCCACTATGACAAAGTCTAAGACACTTGCTGAATCTGATCTGCTGCATCTTTTCCTCATCTAAATGGAAAGCTGTAGTATTCTTTGAGGATGACCATTTACGTTTTTGTGAATCTTAATATTTCCCAATGTCATAGAATTTTGTAACTTAAAGCCAGCTCGAAATATCTCCCTTCAAATACCCAGATACCCATATTATCTGAGTGACAGTATGCAGTAAAAATGAAATCTGACATTAACAACACTGCTTATATAGATTGCTTTCCCTACTGCACAAAAGGAAGCATTTTCCTTTGCTTTATGCTCTTGAAGCAGACACTGGCTGTCAAAGTGTCAAAAGCAGAGACTGAATTAATTTCTGTTCAGGATACGTTTTGAGATTCTAAGTTGAAAAGTTTAGCACAGGGGAAAGTTCATGCTGCTTTCAAGGGAGCAATATGACCCACTCTAGTTTTGTGTGAATTATAGGCATCACTGTAAGTACTTTGTCAGGTGAGAGTCCTACTCTTCACAAAATGGGAGAGGCATCTGTATTAATATCTTTATGCAAGTTCATGAAAACTGCTTAATTTTGCCACTTCTTTTTTGGTTTGGTTGTTTTTTTTGTTTTGTTTTGGTTCTTTTGTTGTTTTTTTTGTCTGGTAATGAGTGGAGAAAGAAGAAAGCCTTGAAAGAAGAATTACTTTATTTTAAAACCAGATTTTTTTCAATTAAAGTTTTCAGGGAAGGCGGCTTAAAAGAGCTGAGAGTTTAGCTCCTAAGCACTTCTACTCACACAGAACACCACATATTTTTTTAGTTACTTTGTAACTTCAACAAATAAACATATTCCCTTGGTGTTTGATTATATGAGGACAGTAAAATCCATAAAGAAGGGACTGTACAGCTTGTTGCTTGTGTGACAGGACTCCTTATCACATCTGTTGATAGGATTATTTTCACTGGACATCTCTGAACAAGATAAAAAAGGTGGTGGTGGTGGTGGTAAGGGAAATGTGTGGGACAACAGTGGCATGGGCATAAAAGCTCACCTAGGAGTGTTGTTCTAAAATGAACATACACCTCTTTGAGGAAACTGGCTATATACAACATTATTAGTTGATTCAACAACTATAACTTATTTTAATCTCAAAGGTAAAAAAAGAAAACAAACGCATATTCTACTGAGACTACATACTAATCACAACGTTATTGGAAGAACTGTTAAATTTTCATGATAAGGTCACAATGTACTTTGTAATAGCCTGAAGGTTTTAGATAAATATAGACAAATTTCCATAATAAACTGCTATTACTTTTCTATTAGTGTGTTGATTTTCCTTAGAAGCATAGGTAATCTAGGTTTGTATTGATTCTTTTTTTTAAAATAAATAAGTAAATGAAATCAAATTATGTACTTCCCCTTGGGTAGAAATTGCTGGAAAACAATAAACTGTTCAACAATATACTGCTACTTATCTGTCTGATTTTTGTATGTATTGATTCAATATTATAGTCATCTGAATGATAGCTGTCAATTTGAGATAAACATATATATCAACACATATATCAATGTATATGTCTTAGTTTTTTAAGGAAAATTTTTGAGAAGAAAGTTTAAGAGCAGGCCTTGCTTTTTATAGCAAAGATTTTTTTTTTTTAAATCCCTTTGACTTTTTAATGAAGATTTTACATTGTGGTTTGGTTTTTTTTTTTAATAATTTTGAGGCTGATGTCATTGGTTGGTAATCTTGTTGTGAAGATTAAGGTGTCAATTCATTTAGGTATTCCAGAGGCACTTATTACCATCTCAGTTTCACCAATCTTTTCATTGAAGATCACTTCAAAGCTTCAGCTGATACTGAAGGTAGCTACGTGCCCATCTATGAATATTTTAGTTCTAGTCCAAAACTACTATAAGTTTCAGTTGACTACTTAATAAAATTTAACATTTCTAATAGGTTAAATTTCATTATCTATTTAAAATTTCATTGTATGTATTAATTAAAAGTTCCATTATATATACATATTTCCCCAGTCAGAATACCACCAAGTTTTTTCCCAGTGGCCTATACTATTGGCATGGACTTCATTCAAGATATGAGGTAGATTCCTCATGAAACCACCTGCTTTTGTTTACTTTTGTTTTCACCGTCTTCTTGATCTATCAGCTGGGCTCCTCTTGCTAAGTCATATAGCCTGACCATGTCACAGCTATTTCACAAAATCCACTCCTTTCTTTGTGCACAAAGTAACACACCTGAACAATGTTTAGTATGTTCCATATGTAAATTCATTTTACAGAAAATGCTGGACACTAAAAAGGAGGACGCAGAAGCAAGTTATGATATTTTTATCTTGTGAGAAACAGTAGGTCCAAACTCCAGAGATAGTTGTCTATATGTGATGTTTCAGCAGAGTTTGACCAAAATCTTCTTTTTACAAGCAATCTGCTGATTATATTCTATGTGTTAGAAAAATCATGATGTGTTTCTCCAAGCGTGTTATAGTGTGCTCAATAGCTCTAATGAATAAAAACAGTACACATACACTGTATGGAGGGGACTGGATCACCAATTAGGGCTGATTGCTGAATAACTTATCTGTATTTATTTTTTAGGTGATATACAACATGAGGCAAGTTTTTGTGATCTTTTTACCATTGTATTCATTAAATTTCCTTTTAACTTTTTTATTACAAGAATATCAATGAACAACATCTTAATTCACTTTATTTCATTTTTTAGCTTTATACTGTCTTCTTACAGAAACTGTAATGCGTATTTGAGCATATTCTGATGAGTATGCTTTTTTATTTTCTTTTCAAATACTAACACCCTATCTCCCTTCCCTGTTGGCAGATGAATCCTATTTGATTAGTATGGTAAATATTTAATACTTTTTTTCTGACAACAACTGGGACCAGATTATACTGACGCACAACTAATTAGTAAAAGAACTTGATTGTAGTTCATCTTTTTGCCTTTATTCTGGGAGCCCTAGTTTCCAACACTGAAGCCTTTCAGGTCAGGTCAAGGAGAAACTGGCTATGCTATCTGGGTGTTTTGTGCATGGTGCATCTAAAGCATACACTTCATTTCTATGCATGAAGGTCAGGTCAAGCAAGTTGGAAGGTCAATTTTTTCTTGCTGAATATCTGTTAGACTCCTCTGCACCATAAAGAATATAGTGCATAAGATGGATTGTTGTGTTAAATTGTGGCTGTCCTGAAGACAAGAGAGGACCTTAAACTTACATAGCTCAAGGGAAATGCTTTTAATTCTAATTACCTTGGCAGGATAGCCATTACCTCTTTACTTATTTGTGTGAAAGGACTCACCTGGGTTTGGTATATAGTATAGTATCATTCTCTGCCAGAAACAAATGACCTAAGTTTAACACTTCTGCTTACTTCTAACAGACTAGGTTGAGGAGTTTATTAGTTTTGGAAAATCATATTCTCTGTCATTGTCTTTTTCTCATTTTATTTTACTAAATAAGTACTTCAAATGACAAAGAGGAAAATAAAGTTGAATGTGAAAATACCATTCTAGATCTAGAAGAGTTCAAGAATGACTAGCAAAAGGAAAGAGGATGGCAGTTAGAGTACTCCCTTGAACAAAAATTGGTAATCTTGTATAATTCTCCCCAGCATTTCTTCTACAGTATAAATGACTCAGGATCCCTTTTCTCATTTTCGTCTCTGTCTTTTGTTCTGCTAATGACCAGACATCTTTCAAAAACTATTTGTAGAATATTGAACTAAATAAACTCTAGACATTCCTCTTACTGAATTAAATAATCTGGCTCATTGTAATTCAGTATCAGATATGCTTTTCAGCCATTAAATGTTCTTGTGTTCTTCTCTGAACTTTATCCTCTTTATTACCACCTTCTTGAGCTATGAGCACTAGAACAGAATACAGCATTCCAATAATGGTTATTCCACTGCCAAAAACAAAGCTAATGTAACATGTCCAGTCTTGCTAATATTTTACAGTTTGTACATCCAAGGATCACTTTATCTCTTTTGAGCCAAACCCTACCATAGGAGTTCATTCATATTCATCTCATTATTTTTTAAAAGTGCCAAGTCTTTATCAGAACCAAGGTCACAGTTCTGCATTATCTACTTCTGTTCCACATTGTTCTTCCTGGTTAATTAACTCTTTGTCTTTTATTTCAGGTCATTAGTAGAACTATTTGAGAGTCCAGGGTCAAAGCTTAAAGAACATCTATTATGAATATTTGTGTTTGCAGTGACTTTTAAGACCTAGGACCCCATTGGGCTTTTAGTCCATTTTTCTGTATTTTGATGGCTTCATATCTTGCTATTTAAAAAGTTACATTTACTATTCAAAGATCTTGCAAATAGGTATATTCCACGCATGTAATCAATCATACTTCATTCAGTCTGCATAATGTTTTATTACACTAACTGCTAATGACTGAATAATTGCATGCTAGTTAATATGTACTTAATGGCAATGGTTCTTACCTTACTGTACAAAACACACAGGAAAAAAACAGGGATGCAGAGGAGGTGTCACCTGATCAGTGTACCTTTTGCATGAAGGGGAAAAGCACAAACTTTAAAGTGTCCTAGAAAGGCATGTCTACAGTAAGATTTACATGTAGAATTGTTAATGTACCTCTCATGAAAGACTACAAAAAAAAAAAAAAAAGGCAATGAAAAACATACAGAACCATTTTTTGAGGACATATTTTAATTTTTGCAATGGAGCTATCTAGATAACTTTGGTTAACCATGCTACAATGTAAACATATGAAATACACTGTTCACTCAATCTCCCTTTTGAATATTGTGCTTCCACATCTTTGAGCTACAGTTGATATTCTTGGCTTCAAATCAACCTGGATAAGAAAAGGAGAATTTGATCATGTTTTGTATTTTGTGTTCCTGTGACCATTAGGAAAGGGTGGAACTTAATGATCTGTACACTTCCATGTCAATCACCAGGATGAATTCGTTGACATTTATGTCTTAAACAATATGCATGTATTTGCTGTCAAGAGTTATTTGGCTGTACAAATATTTATCTGCTGTAGCATTGACTATATTAGCATAATCTGACAAATAATCAATATTTGTCTGAGACTCTAGAGTCCTGACAGCTAATCCTAAACAGCATAATTGCATGGAGAACCATGAAAATTATTTGTGTGATATTTGACCTACTTCCAAGGTTCTGCATATATTCTACAGAGTTTCCAAGACTGACAATTACAGATTAACTGTTAGGATCCCAGAGTTTCAACTGAACAGATATTTGTTCAAGTGCAAATCAGTAAGTGAAAGGGGTACTCAGTGCTAATGTAAACTTATAAAACCAAGATTCTGTATAGGAAATTCAATAAAAGGAGCTCTTTTAAGATTAGGAGATTAAAGAACATATTAATTTCATTAAATTAGAACTGTTTGGAAACATTTATCATTTTTTAACAAGAAGCCTTTTAAGTCCAGAAAGAAATGGGGGAAGGTGATAAGAGAAGATGAATGAGGAGTGTAAAATGAGAAGAAGGAAAGAAAGGGAGGAGGTAGCTAATTAAAAATAAAGATAACATATAGTAATATTTAGCCAAATGGGTAAGGCAGTCACTTAAAGTGATGGAAAACAAGATCTCTTTCTCTCTCATTTTTAATGAGAAATTCCATCTACATAAACTTGTCCACAGATTAATCAGATTTCTCAGATTTTTATATTTGTTTCATGAAAGAGCTTTCTTGTATTTCATTAAAATATACCAATCATTTTTATTTGGGAAGATGAATTTCCCTTGGAATCTAATATCTGAACAGTTCTGAAATATTGTGGATTGTATCTCTGTAGTAACAGGAACTAAACTCTTCCTCCTTTATACTAAGGAGCTAAGGCGTTGAGCTAAGGTGTTTTGAAATGTTATTTGAGGAAAAGATTTGAAATTCACATTTCAGGACCTTCCTTGCTGGAAATACATATAGTTTACTTTCGTGGACTAAATCTGATCCAGTGATAATTTCCTTTTTTTTTTTTGTAACTACTAAAAATGTTTAATTAAAAAAATCTGCCTCAGTCTCAACCTAGAAAATAGTTGAAGTTAAACCAGAATGTGTCTTTCTCATTCTGCACATGTATGATACTGCTAGGCCTAAAGGCTCATCTGTAACATATTTTCAAAATATCTTGTAAAAGTAAATGTCAGAGATTACAAATTGAATAGCAAACAGGTATGCACATGTAGACACTTGTAACTATTTGTCAGATTTAATAGAGATACAGCTAGACCAGAATTTGTATAACCTTAATCTTAAAGTCACTGCTTCAATACTGAACCTAATCCAGTTTTCAATAATTTGAATAGTTAATTCAAGTATCTCATTATTTTGACCTAAAAGAACCAAAACAGTATGAAGACTGTTGTCAGATAGTATTTTTAAAAAATCCTTCCTTTAAGAACCCAGTTGTTTGTATATAGTTGTAGCTTTTAACAGAGAGGAAGAATAAAAAATAGAATAAAGAAGAATAAAATTGGTCAACTATTGATTAAAAGTTTAAACTACTTCATTACATCAGATAAATTGTCACTCAAACAAAAAAATTACCAAAATGTTTGTTAGTACCCAGTAGTTCTTACTCTTACAGTCAAAATCCCTGTTAGTTTTCTTCCTGTTAGTGTGGTACTAATACAGTGTCTTAGCAGAGGTGGATACGAACCAAATCTTCAGGTCCTGACACCTTCCATTTTGAAAAATTGTCAAAAGTCATCATGAACTCTAAATTTTGTATCTGAGTTCTGTCTTTTTGTAAATTTAGAGGAAGAAAAAAAGACCTAAACAAAACTCTGTGAAACCATAACTGTCCCTCAGTGGGGCACACTCAAAACTAATTCCATCTTGAGTGTAGCATGCACTTACTGTGACTGACACAATAAGTTCAAGGGCAGTAACTTCAGGCATAAATTTACTAAAACTCTTTGAGTTAGATGATGTGATGGTGGTCACCTTGCTGCTTACACTTAAGGCTTTATGCTGTGCTACTCTTGAGGAAATTAATAATGTATTTTGAGGCATATGAGAAGAAAATTAGCTAGGAAACGGAGTATATGCTCATTTGCATATTAATAAGGAATTTTTTTCAAAGATATGCCAAAAGAGAATCTGAAATTTGTTTGACCTATCTGGTACCTACTACCCTTTGTCTTTCAGTAAAATTAGATAAGTAACATTAAAAAAAGAAAAAAACAGTGATTTGACAAATAGCATGGAAAAAATATGAAACATAAATAAAAATATGTTTTCTTTTGTTAAATGTAAGCAGATGGTGCAGCTAATCTGTACAACAAACCTGTGTGTCTGTTCATTAATGTAACATTCTACAAAATGCTGGAGGGACAGATGGAGAATTTTTAGATTAAAATAATTCTTCAAATAGCCTGTAAGAGTCTATAACTAGACTTTGAGTTTTTCAAAGTATTGAAAGTATTCAAAAAGTATTCAAAATACTATATTTCAAAGTATTGAAATGCATACCCAAGATTATGTAGAAGAACAGCTCTTTTGAATTCCAAGGGGCCAGAAAATCATTCCCCAATCTGCTGAAAACATCTAGAAGACACTTGTTCTCACTTAAGAAGCAACCTAGTGTGGAAGAAAATTGCTGCTACTTAGAGTAGTTACGTTGCAGCTACTTTACATATTTCTTTTAAATTTTGTCTGAGGAGATCTTAAAATTTGTTTCCTCATACAAACAAGTAGAAAGATGGTAAATAATGTTGCATCTTGGTACAATGTGTTAGCACCACCCTTCTAGTGAAAGTATGAGAAAATTGAGTTTGTATATGTTCACAGACATAAGTAAGGTTCTGCAGTGATCTCCCCAATGAAAATAAAAATCTGAATGAGCTGTTTAGATTCTGTACAAGATAAGGATGACTGAAGTCTAGCAGTAATCTACAAATGATAATATGAAATATTGAGAAGGTATCAAATGTAATGTTCAAATTTTAATTCAGAATCTGCAAACAACTCAAGTTCCTTACTGTGATTGTAGGCATAATTCATCAATATCAAGCGTCTGTTAGATAGCAACTTTACATTCACAGTCTTCTAAAAACTTATACAAAGTACCACTGAATGTGTGTAAATTTTCAGTTATAGATAATATAACTGATAAACAGTTTTACTGAATAACTCTTCCTCCCCTTGGCTAACAAGGAAAGCCTGTTTGGGAAATTTAGTTGTTACTCTAATAATCCTTTTATATTCCCAAGACCAAATTAAAAACCCTCTATTCCTACTTTGATGTGAAGAGATTCATTCAGCAGGCTGTGAGAATATACCATACTTATCATTCAGGACATGTTAGCTACATAAATTTAGCCCTGAATAGATGGAGTAATTTACCTTCCTGAAGCCTTCGAAAGCAACTGAAAACTAAACTTCAGTTTTATTTTTCTACATGTGCCCTCTGCTAATTCATACACTGGGTGGCAGGTCTGTTATAATAATCTTGCATGACCTCCTGAGTAATCAGACCATCATGCAGTAATTTCAGTATCAAAATTTGTCAGTATCAAAATATAGGTTTTTGGTTGTAGCATATCTTTCAGAGGTATATGATTTTTCTTTAAAGTCTTGGAGTAATGGTAAGTATGTTTCTTCCCCCATAAAGATATTCCAGGTACTGATTCTACTGACTGTTTAAAATTTGCTAATTTCCAGTCCAGGACTACTTTTTTAAACTGTAGCATACAGCTATTTGTCTTTATTATGGCCTTTTATGCTAAACCAAGTACCTGTCCAGTAGCAATAAATGTTCTTATAAGATCACAATTGCCATCACCATCTCTTGAAAAACTAAAAGTAAATTGTTAAGTTTTAATTTTTATTGCTCACAGATCCCTTTCCAATTTGTTAACCTCCATCACAAGATCAGGGCACTAGAACAAAGAAAAATATTCCAGCAGTAAACCCACTAAGTCATACAGAGGGGGAATATTTCATTCCATCTTAATATTTTGTTTATATATCCAGGTATCCCATTCAAACTGGAAATACGTATAATTACACCTTAAACAATTTTGTGCTGCCACACAATAATGTTATCTAGTTTGTTGACAAAGGAGCTGGTTCATATTGAACTGAAAATTTCACAAGTTCTGTGATGCGTTGTGTTTATTTTTGTTGCTGGCTTTCGTTATACATTACCTCCAGTACTCATGTACCTTTGGGTATGAGTGGGTGATTCTTTTATGCATTATATAGTTGTTATGTTACATAATTTAGTTCATTCAAAATACTTCAAGTGTATGACTAATGTGCAGATAAGGATATTGGGTTAGAAACTGTAAAGCCACATCAGACTTCAGGCTTCAGAATCTGAAGCTGCAAATCTAAAATTAACTTTACTCTCAGCCTCTCAGAAAAATCATCTTTCTTTTAAATTACAGGAATTACATTGCACACTAAATTCTGAAGTTTTACTGGCTATCTATGAATCACAGATTTCATTCCTCATTAAAAACTTTGTGCAAAACAGATGCAGTTAAAAAGCAAGTGAGTATATTGCAAGAATGAATAATTTTGTAGCTGACATCATGTTATTTTAATAAAGCAATTCTACAGTAATTAGCTGGGGATTTATTCTTGGTAGTTTTTACTTACGGATAAGTTGAGTTCAATGATCACATAAAGCACTGTGGCTAAAAAGCATATTTTGAAGTTGCTGTTTTTACATTTTACTTGGGGACATGGACAGAACAGTACTAGATTTAATTTATCTATAATGCATAGAAAACAATAATGTGTCTCAACAGAGGAACTGAAAAATATTTTTCATGGATGTGTAAGTTTTGAAATATTCTATACCTAATTTCTGCAAAGATTTATTTGCACAGTTTAAAATTAATTTTACTACAGTTTGCTTTGTTAATTTTATTTTTGGGGTGGGATACTTCTCCCAGAGTTTTAATACCTAGATGTGAGTATCCCAGTTTTTCTCCAGGAAACTCTTCTTAGCCAATCTTTTCAGTCAATAGGTATCTGGTACTGTCAAAACCAATTTGCAACTTGATACTCTGTTTGGTGCAGATGTATAGTAAGAGGAAGACTTTTGCATAGTTTAGGTCATGAATTTAAACTAGCTGGTTTCTGATTGCAGTTTACCGAGTCATATTTCATGATTAACTGAGAGAATTCTTCCATAAGAAGACTTCACCATGTTCTGGTCTATGCCTCTAAAGTGCTAATGTACATACTTCTGCATTGCTCTTAAGAAAAAAAAAAAAAGTATTCTTTGTTTCAACTCATTACAAGGAACAGTACCAAAACTCCAAGCTCGTTTCTCAGGTCTACACATCCCAAGCTTCTTCACTGTCAGATTTGTGTTTGATTCTCTCACTACTTCTCCTTCTCCTTCTCCTTCTCCTTCTCCTTCTCCTTCTCCTTCTCCTTCTGCTTCTCCTTCTCCTTCTCCTTCTTCTTCCTTTTCTTCTTCTTCTCATTCTTCTCCTTCCTCTTCTTCTTCTCTCATTTTCTTTTCCCAAACACAGTTTAAACAACAAATGTTCCTGTCCCATTGAGCTTTACAACTCCTTTTCTTGGCCATGATACATATTTATCTCCTACACCTCTTTCTGGGACTGTTGCCAGTGATGCATTATTTGTGATGAAACTGGTCACTAGTTTCCTCCACTGAATTCTAAGCACTCATTTCACTCTTTCAAGTCTAAATATCTATGTTTTAAAAAAACTTGCCCCAAGACACAAAAGCAACAAAACTGCTGTTTAGAGAAGGGTATGTATGCCTGTGGAAAGACTGCTTTTCAAAGTCACTTTAAATGTGAACATGCCAGAAGTGTTAACATTTGCATAGATATCTAAAAAATAAAAAATAATAAAGCCCATCAGATTTTATCTAACTGTAATAAGAATTTTCAATAGCTTTTCCAAGTCACCAATTTATAAAAGATTACTTTTTTTTTTTTTTTTTTTTTTTAATAATGTGAAATGGATAACTTATGTGCAGACACTGAAAGAACCCAGGGCATTGTACCAACCCAATTTGTACAAAGTCTTGGGCTAGATGCCCAGGTTGTCTGGTAGAAATCTGACTAGAACTGTATTTGTTTAAAATGAGACTCTCGTCCTTTTGCGCATGCTGTCATAGTGTTCCATTTTTTATTTATCTTCTGTGAACCAGAGTCAATTTTCTATACTAAGCCATGCCAAAGGCTTAGCTTTGTTGCCTATGTAGGCCTTTTGAACCTGGTATGGTTTTTCAAAGGGAGTAAAGGGCAGGAGTTCGTTTATATGAAACTGTCAGAGGATTAGTCATAATATTGCTATTGATTGCTCTTCATCCAAAGAAGAGATAACCCCTGGGTTCTCTGAGCTTGGAAGCAGTAAGGAGATGTTTGCCTACTGTAATGGTCCTCTCCCACTGACCTAAAAAAAGTAAAGACAATTCACATATTGGGAGAATACTTTGCCTTTCAGAACAAACCTGAATAGAAATAATTTAAATACCACACTGATTACATTCTAGTTAATGGCAGAATAGAAATTCAGTGACAGTTACTGTTAATGCATCAGTATATAATTTGAGTGGTAAGAGAGTAGCTTTTATTTATGATTTCCAAAAGATTTTTCACTAGGTTGTCCTGACCTGTATATCCAATAAATAAAGACATATCTGTTGTGCAAACATAAGTTTTTAATTTTTTTGAAAAGCAATTGAAGTCCATTGCTTTTTAAACTGTTGTCATGGTTTAACCCCAGCCGGCAACTAAGCACCACACAGCTGCTCACTCACTCCCCTCCAGTGGGATGGGGGAGAGAATCGGAAGAGTAAAAGTGAGAAAAATCTTTTGCATTGAGATAAAGACACTTTAACAAGTAAAGCAAAATCCACGCACGCAAACAAAGCAAAAAAAGGAATTAATTCACTACTTCCCATCAGTAGGCAGGTGTTCAACCATCTCCAGGAAAACAGGGCTCCATCATGCGTAACGGTTACTTGGGAAGACAAGCCACTGTAACTCCAAACCTCCCCCCCCCTTCTTTCTTCTTCCCCAGCTTTTATGCTGAGCATGATATCATGCGGTATGGAATATTGCAAGAAACTGGGAGGGGACACAGCCAGGACAGCTGACCCCAACTGACCAAAGGGATATCCCATACCATATGACATCCAGCTCAGTGATAAAAGCTGTGGGGGAAGAAAGAAGGAAAGCGGATTGATCAGTTTTATGGTGATTGTCTTCCCAAGTACCTATTATGTGTGAAGAAGCCCTGTGTGCTGATTGAATGAATTCCTTGCTTTGCTT
>VZTL01049816.1:0-15000 GCA_013400535.1 Scopus umbretta | reverse complement strand
TCAGGAAGTTGTAAAGAGCGATAGAAAGAGCTGGTTTGGAAACCAGCCGAGGGGCAAGCTTATTTGTACCATATACAAACAGATACTGATGTATGGGGTGTAGGCACCCAATGCTGGCAGTGGTGGGGGTCTGTGGGGCAGCCTCTGTTATGAAAGGCCGGGGCTGCCCTGTGCCAGACACAGCCGGTGCCAGCCAGCTCCAACCGACCCACCGCAGGGCACAGCGGAGCCAAGATGGTGGTGCTTGAGGGGAAATATATTTAAGAAGGGGCAAAACACTGCATGGCAGAGTGTGAGGGGACAACAGCATGAGAAACAGCCCTGTGAACACCAAGAAGAGAAGGAGAAGAGGAAGTAGAGGAGTTGGGAATGAAGGAGGGAAGTTGAGCCTGGGAAGAAGAGGAATGGGAGGAAGGTGTTTAAGTTTTTGTCTTTTTTCTTACCATCCAACTCTATATTAATTTGTAATACATTAAAATTAATTTTCCCCAAATCAAGTCTATTTTGCCTATGATGGTAACTGGTAAGCAATCTCCCTATTTTTATCTCAACCCACAAGCTTCTTCATCTTATTTTTCTCTTCCTGTCCTGTTGAGGAGGGGCAGTGAGTGAGCGGCTGGGTGGGCATCCAGCAGCCAGCCAAGGTCACCCCACCACAACTACTGACAGAAGAAAAAAGATGGCAGGTAACAGCCTGAGCCTAAGCACTAAATGCACACTCCTTTGATCATTTTGAGCTAATATTCCCTCAGACTGGGATGACTGGAGACTGGTTTGCATGGTAGCACACAAAGTAACAAGAACTGGTAGAAGTCGTTTAAGACTGTCAAACATCCTACCTTGCAGTAACTTCCTAGACTGGTCTCTGCTTTCCAGATATTCTCCTTCTAAACTGGAAAGGCAACAAGGCAAGTGAGTCAGGAAAGATGATCGTCAGGTTGCAGCCACCTTTCCCATGCCCCTAAATGCTGGGATAGAGATACAGCATGCTGTTAAACACAGGCCAGGAATTAAGACATTTTGGTGTTGAAAGGTGATTGTTACCTTAGAATGCATCTTTTTGTTAAATTATGCATTTGTGTGCCTACTGATAACTGCATTGTATAGGAAGCACGGTGATTTTCCTCTCAGAGTTCAGGAAAATGATTCACTAAGTGAAACTCAAGTTACAAAAAGTTATTTCGTAAGAGTATGTTAATTTCTGTACTAATGTATCCAGTACATTTTGGCAGTAGTTTTATAAATACTTAAGCTGATCTACACAACTGAAAAGAGTGCAATTCAGAAAGTGGTCATACCTCCTCCGTGGTTTGCAGCCACTTGTTCTTACTGCCTATCTTGTGCTGGCACCAGCAATCTAGCTGTGTGATTAATTGTCTGACCCAGTAACAAACCACCCTTAAAATAAAAAAACTAGAATTTTCAATTGGTTCAGCTTATGTTGTAAATAGTAGGACAAGAAAAGCAGGGAAGGAGATAGTGTAGGCAAGGGAGGCCTGTCTTTTTTGGTGAGAGAGTTGGCTGTAAAACCACAGCCTGAAGTGTTCACTATGAATAAGGTACACAGTAAAGACATCAGAAATAAAGTATAGCCCTTGCAGGGGATTTTGTGTCTCTCTACTAAGCATAGACCTGTCAAATGCCTGCTGTAAGCAGTGTTAGGAACCCTCCAATCAGTTGGTCTGACTAGTTTTGCCTGAATTTAACATCGTGGTTTTTTCGGTCAGTGTTTCTATACTCGGGTATGAAGAAGTGCCACAAGAAGCACACAGGAGACCTGCAAAATCCCTGTAAATAGCTGGCACTTCTTTTGCACCGTCAGAGGTGCTCACCCAAATACTAAAGTTCCATTGGAATTAACTGCAACCTACCAAAATAAAAAAAAAACCATAATGCATCTATAAAGATCCCATATGGTCACCAGAAACCGTAACTTGTACTAAAGCCTATATTCTGGATTCACTATGAAATCAGTGAGAATTTTCCCAGTGCTTTCAATGCCAATGAACTTGCAATTCCATTGACAGCGAGTGTTTCAACCAAAACAGGTTGTGTAGGACCACAACCCTTACTCCCACTAAGCAGTAACTTTTGCCTGGCTATCAGAATGATGCTGCCGGCTGATTTGTACATAAATAGGTCTTACCAGAGCAAGTGATGAAGACAAACCTAAGTCCTTCCTGGAAAATACATCAAAACTGCCTGTCTGACACCCAAGTGCTTTGGGACAGTTAGGAGTGGAACTATTCCTGGGGTTATCATGCATTCTTAACTAATTTTTATGGGAATTATTGGGCCAGCAACATTGAGAGACATAGGAGAAACAGCAACAAATGTCTACCTTCTTTGCTTACTGGTCTTGAAGGCTGGTAACAGAACTGAAGTGCCCTGATGTGTCTTTAAAGCGTTACCAAAGTCAGCTAAAGACCTAAATAATTACAGCTAGAGAGCTGCACCAGGACTCAAGGATACTCAATATGGGGATCTTTTACAAAAGACTTCGATCTAAGCTGACTTCCTCTTCAGTTTGCCCAGGGTTTGGAAGATCATGATAATAGTCACTGTGTACAGGCTAGAAACTAAACTGACAAACCTGTGTCATAATATCCAAATAAGAAATGCTACATCTGTAGACAGGGTTAACCCACAACACTGTCACACCATGTAGTCCTGCGATGATAGCATAAGCAAAAATGGCTATAGATGTTATACGGAGAAGTACAGACTCACCCATATATAAACACATTTAGGTCTCTTCATCTCAAACCAAATCAAGAACATAAATAAAAAAATAACCAAACAGAATGCAAGTTCTCATCAGCGATTTACTGGAATATCAGGAAATGACCCGTCGGTTGGGCCAGGCCTAGAGCATTACAGGGTATGGCTGCATTAGTGGTCTGGAACAGGAATGTGTTTTTCGAATGAATTTTTTAATTGTGCTTTGGCCGCCATCCCAGTGTAATCTTGGAGCGTACAAACTGGATTCTTTCTGGATGAAATTAAACTGAAAGATGTGTTCCAGGAGCGTACCTAATACAGTCTAAGGGGCACCTGGCCCATACAGCCGCTCTCGAGCTAGGCTGAAGTAACCCCATCCCCAAACACGTACGGTGTGGATGACAAGGTTTCAGTATCAACTGTTCTTCTGTTCACGTTCATTGCTACTGTGCCACGGTGTTCTCTAAAAGGCACGACCGCCGGCTATCAGGGTTATCACCAACAAGTACTGGCAGACGGTCACCGCCTGTATCTTCTGCACCTTTGCTTGTGGGACATTCGTTTGAACACCATTACACCACAACGTTCCTCAGATTCTGGAGAAAAAGTTCACTTAGCAAAGGAATTAAGATCAACAACTACAGGGTTTTCCAAACTTTCTTATTAAACCAATCTGAGTTTAAACCAAGGACTAAACTGTAATTGCCACCGACATTAGGAAGGCAGGCGACAGATAAGCCAGCATAGGTCAATATTAAACCCTGTGTTCCTGGCAATGAGGGAAAAGCATTCATGGTGCTGAGAACTTCAGTTGCGCTGAAGCTGGGGAGATCGACGAGCTCGCAACTGGGCAACTCATTCATCAAATATCAGACGAGCGTACTCGCTGCATTCCAAGGTCAAGCAGCATCTTATTTCTCAGCCCATAGCTAACACAGGAATTAAACAATGCCATTAGGGACTGAGCACAAGTCTTTTATTGTAAACAGTACCATTAATATAGAACTACAAATAACAGACATGAAACCCCAAGGTGACATCCTACAGAGCAGCTTTTCAGAGCATGAGTGCCATTTATCAAAGTGATTAAAAACATTTGAACTTCCTTTGTCAAGTCATCTGCTGAAACCATAGATTTAAAAAAAAAATGGAAAAGAAATAACGTTTTGAGTTTGGCGGGTATTAGACCTTAGGAACTATACCAGGTTTGTGTGATGGTTTACTACCTCTCCTTCACATCTCCCTTCTCTGGTTTATAAATGCAAATGAAATGCCTTTGCAAGAGGCATATGGGTTAATAAGGATCCCCTTCATATCAAGCATAAAGAATTTATCCTCCAAGAAAAGTAAAAATGAAGTTTGCAAGCCCTAACTTTCATTCATGACACAACATGACAACGTGACCACATAGAAATAAAGTTTATTTGATTAAAACAGATCCTTTAAATACAGCAGTTACAGAAAAATGCTGTTTGTCAGTCAATTTGTTTCCTAATTCAGTAATTCAAGTGCAGCTTAGTTATAAAGGCACAATGCTGACATTTCAGACAAGTCACTGGTGTCCAATAGACCTGGGAAGAGAATCACGCTCCTCCCACTTCCTTTAAACGCCACTTGTTTCATTTGCTGACAGTGATATTAAAAACTATAAAGGCCTGAATTGGAAGCAATCTTCATACAAAAATCTGATCCGGATCTCAGAAGAAAGTCCTCAGAAGTAGCAGAATATGCTGAAGCTGTCAATAAGCAACTCACGTTTCTTTCTTTTTTGCTCTTCCAAAAAGCCTCCAGGAAGACAGCGTGCTGGCTGCCATTTCACTTGTTTAAAATTACCAGGAAAATCTCAAGAAGAATGAAGGGAAAAATAAGCTAGTAGTAAAGTGTTATAAAAGATGCCTGCCTACTGTATTTTGTATGAGACAACACAAGGTACTGCCCATTGAAACTCGAACACCCCTTCACCTTCTCTCTGCAGTATAATTGTACATGTGCAATCTGATAGTTCTCTATCACAGCTGTTGCTTTAGCCAGGCACACTAATTAGCTTTTATGTCATAATACATGCGGAGAACTCTCCTCACAGTCTCCACGTATTTATCATCAGGAACACGTTTTCTCTGGCTTCCAGGCTCTAGAAATTTTTTGATTGTAGGGATGCTGCTTATCCTTGCTTTAAATGCCTAAAAGGTAAACGGTACATGGTATTTAAAGAGTAGAAAGTAACACAAGAAAAACAATTGTAGTGATTTGTATAACATCCTTTAACAAATCGTATGTGGAGGCAAGACAAGAAAAACAGTTGTAGCCATAGCTGAATCTTACTCCCCCTGACCCCAACCTTGTTATTTTAAACAGTAATAAAACAGCCCTCTGTCTTGTATTGATACAGGATGAAGTGGAAACAGTTATCTGCAGTTTCAGATATGTACTTTACTCAAATAACTTCTTGTGATCCAGAAAATATCTTCTGCTTAAAGGTATCACAGAACTGGTGAGGGGAAGGAAAAAGAAGGAGGGTGAATTTCTTCAGATCTTAACAGGAATTACTCCAGAATATAACAGATTCTCTAGATGAAACATATTACAAGGTTCTTCCTAAAGCAGCAGAGCAAGACTACAGTGAAAGAGGAGCGATAAATGCTCTTGTTTTATGGAACCATCTACACATAACAGACTTTGAAATATCATTCATCACATTTCCAGCCGTATGAGTGTGTTGTTACTGTAAGGTACCTGCAACTGAGGAAAGCCTGACAGCACGTCTGACTTCTTCTCTTCTACCATTAAAATGGCTTCAAGAAGATGAACATCTGCCCAGCTAAAATTGTTGCCAACAAGAAAGTCCTGCCCATGGTCTTTCAAAACCTAGAAGTGTCATAAATGAAAATGTCCAGATGCAGATAGCCAGCTGGGGTTGATGTTTTCAAAATGCACAGGCACACCTTCTTTGACAATACTTACTGCCTCTTTTTCACCTGTCTCTCCCATGCAACTAGGGATACTACCAGTGTGGGGGATGTGGGCCCAGTGCCTGCAGTCACTGATCGTTTTACGGAATATCTATGAGCAGTCCTTACGGTGGCAATCTAGAATCCCAGGGTTTCTCTTACCTGCCCTTCCTTCCTATAGCCCTAGGTAACCCCACGTACTGGACTACAGGGTTAGATGCCTCCTTGGTATTCACAGCCTAATAAATCTTGAGTTTTTCTGTATGTAGTTACAGCTTCAATAGGAAAATAGGGAATGTAAAAGAGAGGTGATCAGTCTAAAGCATTGGGGCTAGGATGCAACAAGTGGAATCTAGGGCAGAACAAACTCTGGCAGCCATCTACAGGGGAGCTGGTATTTAAGTGGGAGACTGTCTTCCCTTTAGTCTTTAAAACAGAAAAGCAGCTATTTCTGCCCGGCCATCCTGTCTGTGTATATTAATTTCCATGCAGAGCACCTCTTGGGTCCTGTCTCTCAAAGGATCAGTTAGAGGAAACACCAAGATTCCAGTATGGCTTAAGCAGCAGACCACTCGGACTAGAAGACAGCAGCGAGAGCTGTCTATTACTGTGGTTGAAAAACCATGTAGATGCATTTGAAACGTTAAACAAAGCTGACAATTAGCTATTCTAAAACTGCATTGCCTTTGCAATGCAAGTTACAGTTTCATTTCTCCTAAAACCACGAAGTTGCTATTTCAACTGTATATAGCTATGTTTACATGTTCTGTGGATCGTAACAGCTTTGAGCCAAAGGGGATGCTTGGACCCTTCAGTCTGAATGTTGATGCCGCTCAGACCATGAAATCTCATTTATGAATTTCTGCATTTAACCCACCCCAACTTGTCTACTACTGCTGTGACCTCCCTCTCATCTCTCCAGCCTGGAGACTGCACGATGTCCTGGTTAAATGTACTGCACTGACACCTTTCTGTTTCTTCTGCTTTTGGTAAAATACCCAGTGTTCCCATTGTTATCCCTTCAAAACCATGGAAGGAAATGATCCTCCTACATACCTTTTCATATGCTGGGAAATACCTGCTTGTCGCCTTCTGAACAATAACAGCACGTTGTTTCTCTTTATCCTCAGCTGATAAGAATGGGAATATCAAAATGAAGCCCATAAGGTCATCGGTTCCTCCGACATACATATCAATCCTTAAAACCAAAGCAAACAAAAGCCTTAAATAAGAAGGCACCTTCATAAGCAGAGTTTTCTTAGATTTGTGTTGTGATAGTAGAAGCTTAATTTCCCACTCCCTTCAGGAAAATTATTTTTGCAGTTAAAAAAAAAGTCACAGTCTGAGTCTCACTCATTTGTAGTGTTGTTGGCACTTCACTTGCCTCATTGTGCAGGATTAAATAGGATTGTACAAAGGTTAAAAAAGTTTAACTTTGATGGTACAGATCACTTCATCACACACAGCACCACAAGATTGATCCCCAACTGGCTTAGTTGCCTGGATGTATCCCACCTTCAGGGTTTCATTGAAAGTCCAAGCGGTGCCAAACAGATTAATAACGGGGTTGGAAACCTGAAGTCTACCAGGTTCTGCATCTACCTAAATTATTAGTACAGCAGTTCTTCAGATCAACCATTTATCCATTTTTCCAGAGCTCTGACAGCAGGTTTTGTACTGTAGACAAGACCTGAATTTAAATTAAGTCCTCATGAATATGAATAAAGTATCTGGTAAAACAGTCTAACAAAGTCTTCTAACCATCCGACGTCATATGAGATTTGAACTCCTGCTGTGTAGTAAGACTAACTGCAGTTTTTGTTGTCAGGCAACAACTTCTCAAAAAAGCCTCTGCAAGGATTAAACATGTTACGTGCAATAAGCAGCTATCAGATATTCCTGCAAGCCTTAATGTATGCCAGCTTCTTGCCTGCATCTATCCAGTCTTCCAAAACTGCACTTCAACACTGTATAAGACCAGCTATCTAAAATACTTAAACCTGGAGCTAATCACAGCAATCCTGCCCCCAGACGCTGATGCTCCCTTCCCCCGCCCAGGAAGAAATCAACAGACATACTTCATTTACATTTGCTGGTAAGACCGCAGGAATAGGCTCCAGGCTAAACCTAAAACTCTAAACCTAAAACTCTAAACCTAAAAACAGAAAAGAATTCTGTTTGAAGGAAAAGGTGTGCAAGGAATGCAAGCTACAGGAAATGATGGCTTATTAACAACACATAGAAGCTGGTAAGCTATGACTGAGGCTCCTATCTGAATATTCAATTCTTTTTGTTACTTCCCTGAACCTGCTTCAGCCCATTCTACCAACCATTTGCACCGTTTAATGGCAGTTTATTGTAAAGTGTCTATTAAAGTTAGCTGCTTTATTAGTTGACCTTTAGTTTTCCTTCTTTTGAAAAACAACAGGAAATGGACATTTAAAGGCTACATATTGAGATAGCCCAATCACTTTTTTTTTTTTCCTTCATGCAGCCACAACATCAAGACCTGGATTTCATTTCACATGAGACCAGAAGTTTTTCAACAGCTTTTACCTGTTCTTTCCCTAAGTCCCAAAGACCTAAACCATGCACTTTTTACAATGCTGTGGAACATTATGCAACCACAGATAACATGAATGACAGATCTTATTTTGCAGCCAGAAGTTAAAAACTAACCATTCTTTCCAAAAAGTTTCCTGTTTACAAAAGTAGTTCAACATTTACATGCCAGTCACTTTTATGTAAAAGTAATTGAATTAGAAGAAATTAGTTGGCTTGCATCTAACTGTGACCTGTAAGGCTCACTGCAAGTTGTGTGTCACTGAGGCACACAGGTGATGCTCTGGGTGTGCAAGTATGCAGTTAACTCTAGATGTATCTAAGCTACTATAACAAATACAGGAAGAGTAGTGCCGTTACAGTACAGGGCTCTCTCCTTCAGGTCCTTCCCGTAGAGGTTGTACTTTGCTGCTATGTAGCTCAGGATGGCTCTAGTCTGCACCATCTTCATCCCATCCATCTCCACCATGGGCACTTGCTGAAATAGCAGGGATCCACCTAAAGGGAAAGCCACACATTATTCTACTGGATCAAGTAACTCCATGTCAGATTTCTTGCTGTCTTTAGAAGATCATTACTTTTATGATGAGCTTCCTGTGAGTTGTCATTATATTAAACCAGGGTTCTTCCATGCAAACAATAAATTACACTGGTGCAAATAAACTGCAGAACACAATTATTGTGGATCAACATCCTTGCTTTAAAAAAATTTCACTGAAGTTGCAGTCAGGACTGTGTACAGAAGCTTTTATGCTGAAATTGAAATACAGCAGAGACAATCACACTACACATATCAACTAAGTGTCTAATTCTAAATCCATTTAAAAAATTCTGTTCCATTATTTAAAACACGGTTGAAGCAAACATCAGATTCCCAAATTTCTCCCTTACAGCCAGTATCTTAAGCTAAATCAGGACATTCAATGAAGTTGTAGGATAAGTTTTTGCAAGTTACTGAAGCCCAGGGTTTGCAGGACCAGGTGGGACATGTAGACAAATGGAGAACAGAACAACCCATAGGCCTGGGAAACACTCCAGGTTGGAAAGACATTCCATTTTCAGTTGCATCTGTACACACATGGGAAAAAAAATCAGCCTCTGAAGCTGTTCACAGCTCTCAGTTTTACTCCCCTCTCTGCTGGGTGGAAAGAAAGTTCCGCACAGTCTTCAAAATCTTCTCTTCACATGTCTACTCTGAGACCAAGTAAAGTCTGCTCACACTTTTCTTGAGCTTTCCCGTGGACTCACCTTGCAGGAGCTTCTCATACTGCTCTCTGGTTTCCAGAAACTCTTCTTCAAACTGACAAAAGAGAATGAGGAAGAAGAGGAAATGAGCATCTTTTCACATTTCTAGAACAGATAAACTTTTTAAGCATCATAAAAGGAAGAGAATATGCATCATGGTTCCTTCCATTCCAGATATAGCTCTAAGGGAGAAAATACCAAGGGCAGAAGCACTGGCAAAACCTCTTGGACTGTCATATTTGACAAATGCTGCTAAAGACAACCCTAGAAGAAAAACGGGCAGTAAGAACTGGAGTGAGGATGGCTTAATATTGAACAGGCAATTTAATGTGAGACAGTCAACAACACAGATTAGGCTGTCTTTGGTCTGTGAAAAAAAAGCTCTGCTGTGGGGTATTTTGATTCATGAGCTAGACAGAAACAAATTCTTAGGAAGTTAAAACAAAGCTTTTACAAAATAACGTTAAGTAGTATGCCCAGCAGGAAGTTTAGTACCGAAGTGTGTTTGGGACACCTAAAGATGAATTATTCACAGGACGAGAAACAAAAAGATAGAGAATTGCCTGTGATCAGAAGTATGTAGTTATATTCAATATAGTTGAGGATGGCTGGTCCAATCAGTGCTACTTACGGAGGAATTCAGTTCAAGATTAAGACACCAAAGTTAGATGTCTACATGTACGTGTTTGCACGAGCCAAACATGTCTATAGTCCATGTAGACCATGGAGACTAGAAAATGATTGAGCTTACCAATCCCTAGATGCCTAGCTATGGACTCCCAAGGATAATTCCTCAGTCAACCTCTCTCAGAATATCTGTGCAACTTATGTTAATAATTAAGACTTGCTATACTAGGGAAACCCCAGGAGATTAGGCATATAAATACAGTGCCAATGTTCAACCACAGTAAGTGTGATCTTAGAGTTTAAAATTCAGAACCCAGGTTTCTGCTGATGAAAAGCTGGGAAAAGAACATCGCAAGGAAAAATGTAATAACAGGGGGAGTGTTACATTAAAAAAAAAAAAAAAGAAAAAAGAAAAAAAAAGAGAGGGAATTAAAACATAGGAACAAACGATGCAGAGAAGCAACCAGTTGTGTCTTCTGTAAGGCCTTCAAATAAAGACTGATGGTCATTCTGAAAAACTCAGCTTCCTTGTCTCAGTACGGGGATAACCGTATGAAGTGTAACAGCCTACTATATAGAAGAGGACACTTGGAGCAACTACTAGTCCTGAATTAATCAGTTTATCACCAAGACAGGCAGTGAATGAATAAGTAAATTATGTCCCATCAAAAAAAAAATTTTTAAAGTGGAGTCTTGCTTCTCTGGTTTATCCAAATATTTTTCTCCCTGCTCTGAAATTTCTGATTTCCCTACACATGTAGGTCAGTTTGCTCACTTCACCCTGTTAGGCCTCATCTAAATGATGCAAGTAAGACAAAATATACTTTGTGCTGTAGCTTATTGTGGAGGATGCAGCCAGTGGAGTGAAAAATAAAATAAAAATCCGCCTGCAAGCATCCAACTGAAAACAGAAAGACTAGAGAAAATAAATTCGTTGCTGTTTTACTTGGCACAGAGAGTATCTGTGATGCCAGGAACACGCCTATCATTCAGCTCAACAGCTCTGGTCAGTAATTGAATGCTTAATTAAGCATTATGCATTCTTGCACTAGGCAAGAAACCGGTTTACAGTGTCATCGCTGAGAAGACATGTAACTTGAAGCCATACTTTTGTGTGCCTAAAGTAAGAGAGTTTAATCATACTGAATAGCCAATGCTTATTTACTATTGCATCTTGGAATGCCTTTTCTTTTTTGGTTAATAAGCTGTGATCTGCCTCAAAGACAAGCTTACCAATGTGCAGCTTAAAGTTAAAAACACTAAAGCAAACCTCCACCCCGGCTGCAGCCAACAACCAGCGAATTGACTCCATCTTGCCCCTTCCATCAAAGTAGTGAAGTTTTGGTTTTCCGGCCATGACTTCAAACTTCCTGTTACCTAAAATAGTTATAAAAGACAATAAGTTAATAATGATACAAAAATCTGATGGCAGCTGGAATAACGGTTCCCAGGTCACTCATATGACAAAAATTTAAGTTAATTTTTGACAAAACATTTCAGTAAAGCTTCAGTCTAAACTGATTTGGTTTTACTGCTGCACAGTCAAGTCACAGTATTTCACAGTCTTTTAATTCCCCTGAATTCAGGAAAGTTAAGCATCAAGTTGCTAAGTAGGAGATAACAGAAAAAAATAGTCACCTGTAAGGAAATCCTTAAAACTTTTAGAAAAATGTAAGTTTTAGCACTAGAGCTACTCAGTCACCACTGAAACCCAAGTTTTGATCAATGGGGAGAAGAGGCAGTAGACAGGTTTTTCAAAACTGGCAGTCCTTATATCAAAGAATGCCAAAAGTATCTAAACATTAATTCTGTGCACACTGAGGTGAAGTATGGGAACCTATTTTCAAAGTCTCTCACTTTTCTTTCTCGCTGTGGCAATCCAGGGTAAGTATGTGATCTGAAATCAGTAGAAACTTCAAAAGAATGACCAGTTACTTCTGTGATGATCCAGGTTAAAATACAAAGATTCAGACTGTTGCAGTACTTATCCTTCTAGTGGCTGCATTTCTTTCTATTAATAAACCCTGTTGCTAAGCAAAACTTTATAGACTTTTCAGCTGATCAGATTCACCATGCTTTGCAAGCAGCATTTTAGTTCTTGAACGGCTTCATAAATGACCCTATTAATTGTTAATTGTTATTTTTTTAATAGACTGGTGTTTAGGTCTCAGCAGGAATTGGATTCCACTGTAGAGCCATAAGCCAAGGGTGCATCAAATTTAATCATAGTGGCATTTCATACACAGAATTCCGCAATAGCAACTCCTTCCTGCAGCTGAGAACTGTTTTCCCTCTGTGGGGAGATTTCTTATCACTCCAATCCACATTTCAAGTAACCCTGGAGAAGAGGCTGTTGGCATGTGAACAATAACCTCCTGTTCCCGATGTTGCAAACATTCCTTCATAAGCAGAGGGAAAAAGCGACCTTTGAAAGACCTTGAGCACACACAAGGCAAGCGATCCACTTGTTAGCCAACAGGCACGAAAATAGAACACTAAATATGAGACTGCATCTGACCTCGGGAATTCAAATGAGTCAGGCTATTAGGCCCTTCACACCTGCTTAAGGGCCTCTGTTTCTTCTTAGGTAAGTCACTGGGACCTCAAACATTGCTGAGTAGTATCCATACTGCTAATAAATACAACAGTGCATGAGAAACAGAAAAAAAGACAAAAGAAAAGCGTCAGCGTGAACTACGTGAAAGAACAGAATGAAACAGGAGTTGCTTGTAATACAGCTAAATTCACAGAACAAGCTAAAGCTGACTTTTAACTTGATATTTAAAAAGTTAAAGAAACAGAAGAGTCCCTTTTCTTCAGTGCACCTTCCTAAGACATGCTCCTAAGCAGGCCAATGGACCTGTTACAGGAGATAAGCAAGTCACTGTTGCCAACCTCACATCAATGCAGCAAAGGCAAACAGAAGGCGACAACATGGTGGATGCTTGTCTTGTAAATACAGGGGGATCAACAAGCTTTGAAGCGAGCTGTAGCATTCTGGTTCCTAGAACTGAGCCTGCCATACAACATTGGAAGAGAAGGTCCAACTTGTGAACCGAAATCTGATGGAAAGAGAGTGCCCGGGGGACGGGCGAAGAGCTTCTCCCTTCCCCGCTCTTCTCACCAGAAGTAAAGGAGGGAAAATGGCAATTTGCAGCCAGGAGCAGCAATCATAGGTAGGTTGCTGGCCATTCCCCTCAGCCTGATATCTCAATAGCAAAAGGGACTTTGGGAAAAAAAGGAGCTGCACTTTCTCCCTTGTGATTTATGAAGGCCACCTGGGCTAACAGGGGGAAAGAGGAAACCTAAGTGCTTGCGCAGGAAATCTTCGCTCCCATGCTAGCCACACAGACCAGAAGAACATGGGTGAACAGGGCCAGACCAGCTGCGCCTGGCATGTCCTGCGCATCTAAGACTCCAGGACCAGGTTTTCACTCCTTGCATTCAACGGCCCCCCGCCCAACAGCGGCTGCTCTTTTCTGCCCCGCATCATGTAACACCGACCTGGGGGGAAAAGTCTCCCTACCCAACGTATGGCAGGTAGTAGCCTCCCAGGCCGCCAACTCCAACCCCTTCCCTTCACGAGAAGTTCTCCGTAGGCACGAGATGAAGAGTGGCGCGTGTTATGAAACCGGGAGCCATCACGAGGACAGCTGGCGCTGGGGGGGGGGGCCTTGGAGGCAAGGAGCAGAACAGAGCAAGCCCTCAGGTCAGAGACGAGCAATGCTGGAGCAGGCGCTGCTCGCAGAAGCGCGCCTTAAGCCCAGGGCGAGCGGCCCGTGACCAGGGAGGCTATCTCCTGCTCAGACACCCGAACGCCGACCTGAACCCAGGGCAGCCCCTCCGCCCCCCGTACCATGAAAGGCAAGCGAGCCGAGAGGACACCAGGGCGGTGACTGGAAAAGAGAAATCACACAAATCTACATTATTCACACAGAAAATAAATAATAATAATAAAAAAAAAAAAAACAAGCGAACATACACGGCTTTTAACAAGCGAAGCAGCAGTGCTTCCCGCCGCAGACTCCCGCGGGGAGCCACCCGCCCGCAGATGGCTGCCACCCCCTGAGGAAAGCAGCCGAGCCCAACCGAGTGCGGCCGGGCCGAGCCGAGCCGCACCCTCCCTCCCGCAGTCGCAGTCGCAGTCGCAGTCGCCCCCCCGCCTACAGTGCTAGGAGGCGGTGACAAGCGGGACAGGCGCCAATAGACAGCCGCTGCTCTGCATATTTCGCAAAGGGTTGTGGGAGGAAAACATAACACAAAATCAAGCCGCGTAGTGTTTTAGCCTCTTTTAGCCGAAGCGGTTTGCCGTTACGGAGAGGCGATTCCCCGGCGCCTGTCGCGGAGTTGCCAGCCGCGGCGGCCTCGCCGTGAGGTGAAGGTGACCGCGCCGTCCGACCCTTATATACCGCTGCGGGCGGAGCTGTGCTTTGGATGTGAGGGCGATCTGGCTGCGACATCTGTCACCCCATTGATCGCCAGGGTTGATTCGGCTGATCTGGCTGGCTAGGCGGGTGTCCCCTTCCTCCCTCACCGCTCCATGTGCGTCCCTCCCGAAGCTGCGCGCTCGGTCGAAGAGGACGACCTTCCCCGATAGAGACGTACCGTTCATCGGTCAAGGGTATACGGTAGCTGCGCTCCCCTGCTAGAACCTCCAAACAAGCTCAAGGTCCATTTGTAGGAGAACGTAGGGTAGTCAAGCTTCCAAGACTGCAGACACATCCAAGTGAGGCACTGCATGGGGCAGTCTGCCATTGTTTTGCGCCAGCAGCGGCCCCCTCCGCACCCTCAGAAAGTTCCCATTTTACACCTCGCTTGCTCACAAATTATTTATTTCCATCCCTGCAGGCCATGCTTGGTTTATCACTTCATGCAATCATAGAATACCAAGTTGGAA
>VZTL01049815.1:0-13353 GCA_013400535.1 Scopus umbretta | reverse complement strand
AGAAAGGAGAAAGAGCTTTTGTATAAAATTCATTTTGAATATGAAGCCAAATAGTTGCAGAGTTTTTGATTGTTCTAGTTTAGTTGCTGCATCTTTGACGGCTACCTGGCCCAAAATCCTTTCCCCATCTCCCTTTTTTAATGCAGTTTTGGAATGGAATTTTTACACTTTGAATGGACTGTACTCTAAAGCTAGGTAGGCAGCACTTGAGCACATTTTGTGTGTTGCTGTGGTCCAGCCAGCAGTGTCAGCTGCAAAAGCTGACTCTTGAAAATGCCATGTCTGTGTTTTAACAAAAGTATATTGAATGGGCTAATGAGGGAAGTTATTTTTTATTAAATCTGAAACAGAAGGAATTATTTTAAATTATGTCTAGGTAGAGCTGTGTTGAGGAAAAAAAAAAAGCACTACTGCAGCTTTAACTGCACTCTTATTTTTTCACTTTGCAGGATTCTTAGTGGCTACAGAAGAGTTTTTACTAGTTTGAAGTGGCACAAACTAATTTAAATTTTCCAACAAGATGATTCCTGAAGTGGTTAGCTTTTCAACTGATTACATTTCAGTCCAGTTTTAATCATCTTGAGTAAAAATTAAAATAGTAAATTTTATTTTGATAAATGGTTTAAAAATTATGCTTTAAAACATAGAAATAATTGACACTTTGTTCAGAACCTCCATTTTGAAAAATGTATCTTTCATCAAAAAATTCAGTAGGAAGTATTCGGTGTAGCATATCCATCCATGATCTAGTGAGACTGTATTCAGATCCTCAACAGATGTTTGAAAACCGAACAAATTCTACAACAAGAAATAGTAATCCATCTGTTGTTTAACAATGGAAAGATCTTATTATTTTATCTTTGGGGAATTCCTCCTCATAGTCATCAGGAGGATCTTGAATCGTCGCATAGGAAGCGATTCACGCGATGTCTGTAATCTCCGGTATCCTGGAAAAGAGGTCTCAAAAATTTGAGATTCCAGTCGTTATAGGGTAGGATGTATCTTCTTGCTGCTGAATGTACTGTTGAGGCTATTCTCCTTGTTTGAAGAATCAGCAAGCCTCTTGATGATAAATTATTAAATTCTGTGGCTACGGCTTCTTTTTGCATTTCTGTACCTATTGAGCTAAAGCAAATACGTTAATTGCCCAAAATGCTGATAATCTAAAATTCAGTTGGTTTTGTGTGGCGATGTGGTTATGTGCATCTTGTCTTAACAGGAATTGAGTTAGGTTTGTATCTTTTCCTAGCTTGTAGTTCAGCTTAACACCATTTTATTCCGTTGCTGTTCATCCCCAGCTGTCACTTTGGCTTTTACCGTTCAGGCGGGTATATGTATGTTGGTGTGCTTTTGTACTCTGCAAGAAAGCAAGTTTCTTCTGCAAATGCTGGGGAAGAACAGCTTTTCCAGTCAGTACAGGCACTCCGCGTGTTGCCACTTGAACTAATCCCCAGCTCTTTTTCATAGCCTGCCTGAAGTCAGCCCTGTATGTTTCCCCGAACAAAAGGGAATCAAGCTTTGCCTGTTCGCTGCAGTTAACTCGCTCGCTCCTTGGCTGCCGTATTCTTTTCAAAAGGCGACACCTTCAGAAGTTAACTGAGGCTGTCCTAATAAAACAAGATCCAGTGGAGCTGTTTTTCACTTTGCTTTTTCTAAGTGTCAGGATGAGCGGGTGTTGCACTTAGAGCAATATGCTGCTTTCTGCATTGAAAACTGCACTGCAAGAAGGATCTGTAGCCGGATCCCAGTGGAAGAAAGACAAAACAGCACCTGGATGCCTGCTTCAGTATAGGGAATTTTGTGGCGAAATCGGGAAATATTACAGTAACTTAGGAGAAATGGCAGGCCCTATCAAGGAGAAAATAACCATACTTGAAGCATTAGGGAGAATACTAAAGTCTGATTCAGACTTTAAGATTTACTTGTTTGGAATTGTAACAAAACATAGCTGATATTGCTACTAGCAGTGGATTATTTCCCGTCAAACCAAGGCCTAATTTGGGAGGGGACGGGCAGGGTATATGTTCATTTTCAAAATGAATGTTAACGTTACGCTGTTTACATGTGTTGATGTAATGACTTGTTTTAGTTGATAGATTGGTTTATCACCCAAGACAGAAGTTAGACACTTGGGAAGATAGAATGCAACCTACACCTATATATGACATTTTGGAAAGGGGTTACGGAAGGTGAACAGCTGAATGTGACTCCCAAGTTAAAGGCTAGGAGGGTGGAGGGAAGTAGTAGTAACATTCACTGAGTAGAAAGGGATTAGGAACAGAGTCAAATGGGTGGCATTCTTGAGGCTGGTAATGCATACTACATGTTGTGCTGTCTGCATTTTTCTTTTTGCTGAGCGTGTTCAGAGAGAATACAGGAAAAGGGCATGAGATGTCTGCAGCCTGGATAAAATCCTTGAAAGTAAGAGACTTATGAAGGTCAGGCCGTTTGGCATATCAAAAGATTAAGATGTGGTTTATTGTAGCATATGAGTAGGTTTGGAAATAAGAAAAGTGAAAGAATTATTTTTACTCTTGGGAAGAAAGGAAAAAGGTCTGAGGCTTGCAGGTGAAGCAAATACAGGCCATAATTTACCATTGGAGCATATAGAATGGATTTTCCTTGTTGGAGGTATTCTGTTTCAAGTTGGACACGTTTCTGTGATGTATGCTTAGCCCGAGAAGCTGATGAGCCCACTAACAGGAAAATAAAGAAAAACATGGTGGACTGCAACATACAAGAAGCTAATACAATCTGATTGTATTTTTTTTGGTCTTTAAATGGAAACAATGGAACTGTTGTCACTTCTGCTGACACTCATCTTCAAACTCACAGAAGCAGCATTCAGTCAGGATTGTCAGCCTCATAAATACCATAAATTTTGGTTTTGAGTTTTGTTTAATTTGTATCTGATATCCAGCTGCATAATGACTCTTGAGACGACTCAGATTTATTTGGTGGTTTTGGTTTTTTGGGTTGGGGTTTTTTTTGTTTGTTTGGTTTGGGGTTTTTTTTGTTTGTTTGGTTTGGGGTTTTTTTGTTTGTTTGGTTTGGGGGGTTTTTTTGGTTTTGGGTTTTTTTTTGTTTGGGTGTGGTTTTGGTTTTTTTTTTTTTTAAGAAGAGATGTTGCTATTCAGCAATTCTCTGATCTGCTAAACATGCTGGGAAAAAAAACAAACAACTAGGATGTTGAATCTAGAATCTAGATCAGCGTTCTAGTTGTTTGATCTAGATGTGACTGGGAAGAAGCTGAACATGTCTAAACGTTTTCTAATGTTTAATTATAGCTGTTAAGTCCTTTGTGGAACAGGAGAAAATTACTCTTCTAGCTCTGTGTGGTTTTCTAAATCGAAGCTTATAGAACAGTATTTTGTGCCTTTCCAATGCAGTTCAATATCTGAAGCATAGCTGCATACCATAGTTCTGAAAAGTATTTATTGCCTTTTAAATTTAAACTCCAATTTATTTTGCAGGTGATTTTTCTGACCACGCTGTTCTACCTGTTGAGTTCCAGTGATGAGTACTACAAGCCAGTAAAATGGGTGATAAGCCTGACACCTTTGTCTCAGCCAGGTCCCTCCTCAAATATAGTTGGCCAATCTGTGGAGGAAGCAATAAGGTATGTTGTTGATTTCTTGCCCTTCCTGGAAAATGCTTTTTTAAATTTGATGTTCAACTACAAATACTTAGCAATTGCAATAGCTCATGTTCAAAGATGAGTTGCAAATCTCAGATTTTCAGGAACCTAGCATTGATGATTTCCACCCCCCCCTTGATTGTTAAAGGAGCAATTTGATTACATTTGCCTCAAAAAAACTTCAGAGGTCTGGGCTGTAGTGACTACTAGTATTTTATAAACCTGATACACCCATCACATCCCTAACCCATCAGGAAGCAGTGCGTTTGCAGCTACGTTGGCATTAACGGCTAGTGCAGCTCAGCAGGAGCAGATTCATACAGCAGAACAGTTTAAATGGAGGACCTGACATCTGTGCTGTACACATTTCAGAGTTATTTAGTTTGAACTATTTTTAGTCTAATCCTGGGGACTAAGTACCCATTTACAGCTGGAGTGTATTAGATATGCTCCTGGAGTGCATTTTCCAGTTCAGTTTCATCTGAGAGAAATCTAGTTCATCATCTCTGTGAACCAAATTACACCAAAGGGAACAACAGGGGAGCGCTCTCATCCCACTTAAAACGCTACTGTACTGCACCTCCAGAATGCATCCACAGTGTTTCATGCTTAGTTACCATTCTTATGTTTCACCTCTAAACTGCACGAGTAATTGAAGGAGGATTTTTTGTGTTTTTAAATACGGTTCACTGAGATTTTGCAATAAAGCAATTTTTGGGGTGGTACAGTAATGTGTTTCATTCATCACAGATGAATGAAACTGTCAGCTCTCACCTGTTAGCAGCTTGAAACACTAACATGTTGGTAACATAATAAATGGATTTTAAATAAGGTATTTCAGTCATAGCCCACTTTTTCAAAAAAAGTTCATGGACTGGGCAAAGTCAACAGACTCCATGCTACATTTTATACAGCCATTGTCTCTTCACCGCTGCTTGCTGTGTCATCCTGCACATACATATAATACATGACTAGACTTTAAATGGCAATCTATTAAAACTGCTTTTCAGACTCGTCAAATGTTTGCTATTGTTCTTAGGTGTACTTTACAAGGGAGCATTGTTAATCTGTTACTGGAATTAAGCTGTTTCTGGGTACATTTTAAGAATAAGCAGGTTATATCATGCTGCGTAAGATCTTGAACAACAATGATAACTGCTGTAGTCATTTGAAATAAAGGGGCAATCCAGGTAGAAAGCAACAAATTTGGAATTCTGCCAAAAACTTAATAGCCCTTCTCTTGAGTGACTGCGATTGAGTTTTCATTGATCACGTGGTTAATATCTCAGCTCTATCTCTTCTGAAGAATGTGAGCAGATTTAGAAGCTGAAACTTGTCTCATGAATTGTTCTCTTTAGCCCTTGGTAGAGGGGTGCGGTGTCAAAAAATAAGATGTGGTTTCTCTGGGCGTGGATACTCTCTGAGGAGGATTGTATTAAATGCAATTTTAAGTTTATAGGTCTGTGATTTGGATGACCCAATACTTGTCAGAGTTTAGAATGGTGGAAAGAAAGAAAATAATGTTAGAGAAGCCACAGGAAAACAAATAGGAATGAGCCAGCATACATCAATAACTGTAAATACGATGAGAAAAAGCCAGCATCTGGAGAATGTAGAATGTGAAACTGCTTGTCGTATGCAAGGGAACTCAGTCTGTGTGTTTGCTGAGGCAGCCTGAATCAGTCAGTCATATTTGTTTGTTTGGAGTAGCCTGTACTTGGTGCCTTATTTGAATTCTTCGGAGTGATGCTTCTGAGATTTTCAGAAGTTCCTTTCTCTTGCTCAGTTGTACCTAAGGATTTATCATAATGTTTCTAGACTAGCTTGCATTCCACTCAATACTTACTGTGATCTTCAGTATGTAAATATGAAGAGTATAGTAACAAATGCCCATGAGTTTATGCATGCCCAATTTCTTGCCATATGAAAAACAATTGCCACCGCAAGCTATTTGTTTTGTCACAAAGTAGCAGCTATCCTTTGTTTTTGAAGATGAGGTGTAGGAACCTAAAAATGGCTTGTCCACACATGCAAAATGGATGTTAATGTTTGGTGGCAGGATGGGAGGGAGATGATACTCCATTTGTATTCTGTATTACCAAATAATGAAACTATGTAGTTGCTTTCATCATTAGACTGTGACAGCATTGCACGACATGAATTCAACCTCAAAAGACTCATGCATTCAAGTTGACAAAATGTATGGAAAGATCAGGTTATAAATCTCGAAAGTCATCAGCTGTGTTCCAGCTCCCACCGCTCTTCAGCAGGACATAGCATGTGCACAAAGCTAAGAGTGCATCTAATTAGTCCTGTCTGGCAGGCAGGGATCCTCCTGGCAAGAGATGCAGTTGCATCTCTGTTGCTCATGGACCAAATGACATGAAAATCTTCTGTGCTGTCAGTCATTTCTGTTTGCTCTCTTACTTCAAATGTGTTCATGCAAAGCACTAGGGAACTTGGACGCAACCAAGAAAGTCTGTTCCTTTGTGTCCTTTGCCATTTATTTGTGAGAAGAGCAAGGGGGAAAGAAGAGGAGGGCAATTGGCAAATGGGTTCTGTAGCTTGAGAAATCCCTTAACTTGAAGCTGTAGTTAGGCAATAACCTATCAAACCAAGACTTCTTCCCATTGCAGTTCCTCTCATCGGAGCTGTGTTGTGATTTTTTTTTTTTTTTTTAAATATATTTTTCTAACTTCCTTGGTAATGAGTTTGCAAAGACAGTGACAATTCTGTGTTCACAAGGTTTGATTTGTGAGCTGTATTGGGGTAAGGACAGCTTTCTAGCCTATTTTGAGCCAAGTGTTGAATCTGACTGTTTTCTGTCACAATACCTCAGATGTTAAATTTGCACTTGAGTAGTGGGAGGAAAAAAGATGCAGCTGTGGTGACACAGCAGGAATTTTAAAGAAGTTGAAGGGAATCCAAGAGTTACCTGCTTCAAGCCATGAGGTGAAGTCTTCTCCTGGCCTTTGATAAGAAATCTGTTTTGCCTCCCTTCCATCCTGGACAAATGCTAGCAGCACGTATCCACTAGCAGGGATTCACCAAGAGCAAGTCATGCCGTGACTGACCCAAGAGCTTTTTTGGCTAGCCAAGTGATACGAGGGCAGAGTGGTGAATGACAGATGATCACTTGAAGGCACATGAAGGACAAGGTGACATCAGGGAACACCCAGCCCAGCTTGACTAAGGACAAGTTGTGCTGGGACCAACATGAGCCTTGCTTTGAGGAGGTGACTGTCCTAGTGAGACAAGGGGAGAGTAATAACTGCCATTTACTTTGACTTTAACAAGGCCCGTGACACAGCCTCCCACGGTATCCAGATGAGTGAGTCATGGACAGGAGAACGGGACTGCACAGTGGGAGGACCACTGCACTGTGCTCAGCAGGACAAATCCCGCCTGCGGGGCAGCTGCCTAGTGGCGTTGTGCCTGAGGTCAGTGGTGGGGCTGATGCTGGTGACAGTCTGAAGTAAGGGCCTGGGTGGTAGTGGGACAGGTCACCTTCTGCAGGGCTGTGGGTGCTCCTTCCCATCTGGGGAAGGCAGGGCAGCTCATGTTCAAAGAACCACAGATGCACAATGGTTGGGAGAGACGCTTGGAGGTCTCCGGTTGAAACTCCTGCTCAGAGCAACCTCAGTTGGATCCCATTGCTTGGGACTTTGTTCAGTCATGCTTGGATACTCTCAAGGACAACAGCTCCACAGCCCCTCTGGGCCCCTGTGCCATGTCTGAGCAGCCTCATGGAGGCAGTCTTTTCCTTTTATCTAGCTGGGATTTCTCCTGGGCCTAGTATCAGTCATTAGCGGTAGTCACCAGTCAGGTCCACCCCTGAGCCTTTTCTTCTTGATGAAGACCAGAGGCAGCTCCTTCCACCTGCCCTTGTGTGCTCCTCACCCTCTCAAAGTGTTTAGACTGGGCCCATAACAAATCTTTCCTGGACTGTGGAGATCAGGAGGTGGCAGAGGAGTCTAGATGAAGTTGCCAAAGTGTCAAATAAGAGAGGAGGCATTTTTACTGGGTTTGTTATTGTCATTATTGTTTGTTTGGGTTTTTTTTTAATGGTTTATTGCCCAGTCTTTAAAAGAACTCCTAATGAAACACCTAGAAGGGACCTTGAGGGTAAAGTCCTGCACTACTTCCTGGCAGCTGTCTCTCCAATGTGTTTGTGCTTGGTCTGTTGCTATTCTCTGTGCACTGCCACGGAGTGTCTGGCTTCATCTTCAAGAACCTCTTGCTCTTCTAAGACTTTAGACACCCAGAGGAGAGGGAGGGATGCAAGAAACACCTTTGCTCAGGGTGGAGCTTCTCAGCCTGGGAGCATAATTCAGCCTTTCTAGGCTTGTCCTGGGACAAGGAGGCAAAGGGAAATGCAAGGGATGGCCTGCTGCTGGTTTGGTCTTTCCCTGTGTTGTGGATGTGATTCCTTTTGTAAGCTGGGCATTTGCCTTTACCCCAGACACCTCCGGTGGAGTTGTCCCAGTTCTCACAGGTAAGTCCTGGACTCCAAGCAGTCCTCCAGAAGGGGACCAACAGTGTTTGAACTATAGAACAAATGTGATTTTAGAAACTGTTCATAAATAATTTTTTTCCAAATTTTGAGTAACTTTCATGATGAAAACACTTACCATTTTAGAGTAAGCACTTGTGTGTGCTTTGTTGCCGTATACTGCCTTTGCTCCTCCTGATCGGTTGCGTCTTGAGGAAGGCAGCATTTAATCTGCTGGGAGGGAGGGAAGATCAATATTTGCCTGATGATTCTGTAAAAAAAACAGTAAAAAGCCTGGGAGGAAGATCACTACCAAAGGCATGTATGACCACTATTTTTCTGACTGATGTATGAAGTACTGGTGCTACTTCAAATAAAGAAATCATTCAAAATTCACAATGCTAAATTCTGTGCTGGAATTTTGTGTGCCATTGCCTGCAAATGAAGTGGGAAATAAAAATTTAGGAAAATGTTAATAATCCTGATACTGCTAATGCCTCAGTAGCAAAATAGCTTCTGTTCTCTAATAGTTTTGGTCTTTCATGCCCAGTTGGTTTATCTGTTTCTCCTTTTCTTTGGTTTGCAATGGATCTCAGGTCTTTCTCACTCCAATTTTAACTTTCTTGGTGTGGCCACACTTTGTTACTTCTTTCTTCTTGATAAATGTTCCATTTGCCCTTTGCCTGTCATCCCTCCTGCTGTTCTGTCCTTTTTTTTCTTTTTAAATTTTTTTTTTTTCCTGTTTTCTTTATTACGTAAGCGGGTATCAGCGCAAAAATGTGAAGAATTATGAAGGTAGTATTGCACCTTCATTGTGTGCAAGAGACTCCTTTGACTGCCAGTGTTTAGTAGCCTGCGAATATAGTAAATACATGATTTTCTTTCACTGAAACTACTAAAAGTTGGGTACAGGAACCAGTGGAGAAAGGGGAGTAGGGAGGGGACTGGAGACTGTGGCAGAAGGATTATGCCAGAGTAGGTTGAGCTGCAGGAATTCTTTTGGTAGCGTTCTCGGTCAGGGTTAGGAAGATTACTTGCTTTAGAATGCAAAAACCACTTGGACTGGTTTACTGGATCTAGATAATTTTAGTTGTCAATACTCATTAGTGAAATTTTTCATTGCAATTATATTAATAATGAGTGTTTTGAGGGTCGTTGGGAAACTGTTATCTGCACATATCAGTGTGAGATTGCTTTGTTCAGAAAGGTTCTGTAAAATCAAGTTAATTCACAAGTCGCCTACCTCATTGCATAAGTAGGAAAATTAAGTCCTTTACCCCTGAAACAGGGAGGCGGTGCTGTTGTCTGGATCTTTTTTTTTTTTTTTTTTTTTCCTCCCCCCGAATGGATGAAGCAGTAATTCTCCAATTCACAGGTCTCCAAAGTAGTAGCATGCACACCTTTGCCTGAACCATTTTCCTTTCCCTGAGCAGCATGTCGTTCTCTTCCTGAATGCACCATACCCTTCTTCCCTGAAGCTCCCATTCTGCTTGCTCTGGTGGAGATATTGCACATTACTAAGTTGCATGTTGTCACGGCCTCAGTGCAATTTAGTGTGTGCGATACTTTCACATGAGTGCATGCACACGGGTATGGCTGTGGCTTAAAGTTACTGCAGCTTTCAATTTTGGTGAGGCCTACTTACATTGGGAATGGTTTTAAACCCAGATCAGTATTTCGAGTGATGCCTTGAAATGTGTGTTAGTGGAAGCTTGTTCTGTAATGTCAGGAAGATGAGTACTGTTTGTTTTCAATTTGAGAAGGGTTATCATTATTTGCTTCATTTTCTTCATTTCTTAGGTACACCTCAAATTTGATCAGATTTTTCATTGGTTATATAAAAGTTACTTAAGATATTGGGTGTTTCTAAAGAGGAAATAATAATCGTATCCTTAATTGAAATTTGCCAGAAAGTCAAAGAGAGATTTGGTATGAAGAAAACCTATAGTGCTTTGATGGCTGAAATAGGTTCTGACTGGTTTTTCAACTTTTACTTATTAACATGTAAAGAGATTTGAAATGAGCTACCACACAAACAAACAAATAAACAAAAAATTCTCAGCTGTTGAAGCATTTGGCTGGTTTGCTGTGGCATCCTGGCAGCAATGATGGAGAAAATGAGATGGTGATACAATTCCCACAGAAAACAATAATCTTCCAGCATGTTAAGCTAATGCTTAGAAAAAGCATAATGTGTGATCTCGTTTATTTTATTACAACATTAATGTCTTTCAGATTAATTTTTCAGACAACTGTTAACTGATTATGTTTCAACTGAATTTTTGCATGCAATGTATGTCCTTTAGTAGCAGGAGTGTCTCTTGCAGAAATCTCTTTTGTTGCAGGAATGCATTTAACAGGACATTACTGACATTTTATAAGCTGTACTTAATGGTGTATGTTACATGATGGGAATAGAATTGAAAATTATTCTGTCTCAACGAAATAATTTCCTAGTCTGAAACTGGGAATAACAGATACCTTTTTATTTTTTTAAAAAATTACATGGAGGAAAGGAAAGCTTCAGTTGAGTTACTGAAAAAAAGGTAGAATGTAGTCTATAAATCTAGAAGAGATGCTGCAATGTTTCAGTACATTTGCAGAACCAAAATGACAGTAACTGTAACCTGATTATTGTAGTGGGATAGATAGTGGTATTTCTTGGCTGATTGTTTTAGTAGCAATAACCACATGACTTGCTCATTACCACTATTTTAGTCGTAGATATTCTCCTAGATGCAGAAAACTAAAAGGATTTGTCTTTACCTGTATTTCCTTTTTCTTTTGTGTCGAAAATATTTGTTCTTATTAAACACAGCTGTCTGTATATTGTTTTACGTACAGATGATTTGAAAAAAATATTCAATAATTCAATAAAGAAAAATATACTGAAAGAAAAATTCAGAAAATAATTTATTTGCTCGTGCTTAATCTTTATTCTTTTTCCAAATTTACCTGAAACTATGAAAAAAATGTTGATTATTGTACACACATAATTTAGGAAAAGCCTGTCACAAAGTCTGTAGGAATTTTACGGTTTACTGTCCCTAATTCATGAGATTATGTAAATGCATAATCTGATGCTGAAGCAAACACTTCTGTTCTCCACACCGTGCAGACTGGTATAGTGTATTTCCAAACACATTGGCGGGCTATTGAGGGCTTCCTTGGTTTATATCGGGCCGTGCCAATATTCTACCATTTGCTTCTTTCATATTCCAGATGGTGCATTCTGTATGTTCTAACAGCAGTGTCTCTTAGTGCATTTTTGTAGTTTGTAATGCTGTGACTGTCCAGTTTGTTTAAGACTGAAGGTATCTGTAAAGACGCAGAGGATGTGGGTTATTGTGTGTGTGTGTGTGCACCTGTTTAAACACATAGCAGGCTTGCACACGGTCTTTAAGAATAACGTAACTACATTGCATCTTAGATACTAGTCCTTTAATTACGTATTGCACTTATGCAATTATGTATATACGGTGCTTTTTCTACAACAGCAACTTTTTAAACCTTTTTTTTAAACCGTTATTTCTATGTCAGAACTTAGAATCTTTATTTGAACGAAAGTTTAGTTGGTATGTGACATAGTGTGTATCAGTAAAAACAGTGACACTTGCATCTGGAATTCAGCTCAGCCAGTTAGTTTTCCTCTTTGCTTCTAAGGCAAGCCTAGTAGCTAACTGGGAGGGATGGAAAGACAATGGTTGCTGAAAGAATTATTAAATATATAGGGAAGAGATCTTCGATCAGGCATTTCTAAGAATAAAAGGATACTATGAAAAGTATTTTTAGTGTAACATTGCAGGATCCTATGCTTGCATATCTAATAATTCTTTATGTGTGTATTTAAGGTTGCGGTATATATTATTATAACCTCGGTTAGTTTTCTGCTATTTAAAATACAGATTTATTGTAATGTGAGAAGACTGCATGAAGGCTGATATAAAACTTCAGGATTTCCTGACGTTTCAAAGATGTAACATCACAGCTTTAGCTTTTTGCTTTTTTTTGTCATATGAGGTCAAATTATAAGGTCAATCCGTTGTTTATTCTCTCTACCAGCATAAGCAGTCAAAATACCCTTTTCTCTATGCTCGTGATGCATAAATTTAAAATAGTAATAATCTGAACAGACTGGGAGTCTTTCAATACAAGACTGCAGTGGATTCTGAGCTTTATTGAGTTCAGCTAGCTGTTGCTCTCATTCCTGAACTTTTCAAGCTAAACCGTGGATCTAAAACAATTACATCCTTAGAAGTGATGTGGAGAATAATAAATGTTCAGTGTACAGTGCCAGTGTATGCTAACAGCTAAGAAAGGCTTGAGTGAGGCTAAGGGGAAGATTGACTGCATAGCTGAACAGCAGAGTAACAAAGGCACAGGAAATGAGAAACTATCCTTGAAAAAGCTGAAGTTTTAGTTAAGTGAAGAAAGCAGAAGGATCATAAACTTTAGCAGGTAGAAATAGGCCTGCAGGAGGGGGGAGGGAGTTTGATTAATTTGCTCAAAGCTCCACAAAATGCTATTAAACCAAAATACCATTTTTCATATGCGGCAGGAGCAAGAAGCACTCATGGGGGCTGAGGGATGACAAGAAGTACTCAGCAACAACAAGGCTGCTGCGGGCTGTTGCAGGGGGGAGGTAAATTTGTGCTGTGTTTTTTCGCTGCTGTGTAGGTAAGTGGAAGGAGTCACTTTGTAAAACCCTTCTTATGGGTGAGCTGCAGCAGAATCTCTCAAATTACAGTGACTGTAGAAGAGGTGGTAGAAGAAACAGACAAAATGAGCAATAGCAAATTGCCGGGAGTGGATGATACTAACTCGCCAAAGAAAACTCAAGGACAAAATTAAAAAAAAATAAAAAAAAAAAAAAATTCCAGGGAACCCAGGAAGTACAGATAGGCAGGTTGGACATCAGTACTGTGCAGCTCAGCAGGAACTAAAGCTAGGGATGTACCAGCACCTGGTGAATATGATTCAGTTGCAGAGAATCCCTGGAGTTTTCAGAGAGAGTAGTTCTGCCTTAGTCTTCATGTTTTTTGAAGTGGTCAGCAAGCAAGGCCATTAATAAGTTGATCTGGCTGCTATGTTCTACTGAAGTCTCATAAAAGCTTTTTACGGCATCTCTTTCCAAAGACTTTGAAGGAAATTAAGTAGTAACAATAGAGAAGGTTTCTGCATGGATAAATAGTCAGTTAAAAAGATAAGAAACAGAGGGCAGGAG
>VZTL01049813.1:6941-27494 GCA_013400535.1 Scopus umbretta | reverse complement strand
TTTTTTTTTTCTTTTCTTCCTGGGGGCCATCACTGTGTGCCCCATTTGCAGTCTCATTGTTTTGCTGAATGTCCTTCAGAGACCAGGTGCTGGAAAGTCCACAAGTGTTAAGGGCAAGTTTTTTGTGAATATGAGACTGTGAACTGGCAGAGAGCTAGGAGTATACAGGGCTGGATTCAGAGACTATAGGCTGAGAAGTCAGGAAAATGTGGGGTGTTTTGACTGTTAGCTGTTTTGATGCACTGATTTCAGTAAGTGCAGGAGAAACAGTGCTGGCAGAAAGTGCCTATGTAGATGAAGCTACTTTCTGCTGCAAGGTTACTGGCAGGAGGTTTTTTTCCTTCTCTTGGTTTTTGTCATCTTTGAAGAGTGGTGTCAGTGCCTGAAGCAAAAGGCTGATGTCTTCAAAACTTGTGTCCTCATTAGCCTCATAAATGGTATCCAATCTTTCTTTTGCTGTTTCTTTTACTTCTGATGAGCATGATGAGCATCAGGCTCTGCTTGTTCACTGTGGAGTATCAGCGTGCCTCTCTTTTTCCAGAGTACTTTTCTTTGCAGAGTGATTTCTTTAGAAAATAATTCTGTTTGTTTCAACCTTCGACATCCTGTCTGTGCTGTCAGTTAGCTTGGCTGTTTCCTTTAGCATTCATGCGTCTTTGTTGCCCCCTCTTCCTCCATTTGACTGCTAACTTCCTGACTGTACCATTAGTTCCTCCTATGTGTCATAAGGATTGATAGGGTAAAAAATTCTCTTTGTTTTTTATACTGCTGCTTCACCTTGCTTCTAGCGGGAGGTTTAGGGTTTCTCCCAACCTTGAGCTTATCTTCTTGTATCTGTTATCTCCTTTGGGATAGAGCCAGTCACGATTGTCCTGATTTGGCCTCTGCTGAAGCAAAGCAATAAAGTGTTATCACCTTGACTCAGATGCTTTTTTGTGTGTCCTTTCTAACTCCCTGATTTATCCAAATGCCAGGAAAGTCACAAGTACCATAGACAGATCATGCTGGTGCTAGAAAAGAGGATTGTGACCTTTTGTTATTTCTTTACTCTTAATTGTATTATATCCAAAATTGCTTTCCTGAGTTGCAGTACTTTTGATGAACTTTCTCTGTCGCTCTTCACCATATTTGCAACCAGCCTTTAATAAACTTATTCCATTTCCAGCTACATTGGACTCCTTTGGAGTATGCATAGCTTAAGCATTAAAAAACATCCCTCAAAAAAAAAAATTACATCCTTCCTTTTGAGTTGTAATATTTAGCATTGCTTTATTTTAGTTGTTATTTCACAGTACCAGTTTCCTTTTTTCCTTTCCTCTCCCCTCCAGCTGTCTTACTGCTGAAAACTTTCATTCTATCCTTACAAGCCTTTAAGAACAGCAGTACCACTGGCTGAAATTGAGGCTTCATCTTTTTCCCATTACTTCCCTCCTTCCTCTCAGGTTATGTGAGACAAACCCAAGAGGCAGGAAAAGAAAATTGTGTCACCTGGATTTTAAGGGATATTTTTTGATTCTTGCTTCAGTTTAGAAGCATCTGGAGTACAGCACAATGATGAGAAATGACCCCAAATGAAGCAGCAAGCCCTGATAAACTGTGAAAAGTTTAAGTGGATTCTAACGTTTTATTCAAAGTAGTGTTTGATTTTGTTTCTGTACTTGTACCCACCATGGTTTTTAAATTCCACATGCTAGGCACGTACTCGGCACCTTTAAAAAATCATGGTTTATTTGTGAAGTTGGATAGATCTTATCTCTTTGACTGTTGAGTTATTGTTGGTATGGTGGTTGCTGTGGGTTTTTAGTTTTGTTTTAATTTTTTAAAAATTTTTTTAGAATAGTCTTTTGAATACTTGAGTTTGGTACTTCCCTGATCTCTAGTTTGAAGAGCTTAGATATTGACATCTGTAGTAAACAGAGCATCTTTATCTGACTGGATGGTGTACGAGTGTTATTTAAATTGCTACAAAGGTTCAGATACCTTGAATAATCCAACCCAAGATTTTAGTCCTCTCTCTTCTGAATTACAGAAGTGTAACTAAAAGTTCCTTAGTAGAAAGAGTGTGATCTTCCAAGAAGCAGGGGAGTTCAAGTTGAATAAGTACCTGAATTTTTCTGGTGTGCTTCAATACACTCTTTAGAAGCAAGACCAGGCAGCCTGCTTGCCTGTATTCTGAGTACATCCAGCCTGTTGTGTTTCCCTCCACCTTTTCTTGCCAAGCACCCTTTACAGCCTATTTTACTCTCTAGTTTTGAAGAGTACTTTTTTGAAAGTGGGCCTGTCAAAGATGGTGAAAACTTAACCACATAAAATGCTTCCTAAGGAGAGGAACAAGACAACGGTGGGAAAGGTAAAATACTTGGAATGAAATTGTGAAGAAAGGTTATGGGTATGTGAGAATGAGACAGGTGACAGCCACATGAATATTCACCATCTTTCCTGGGTGGCTCCCACCAGGGGCAAAAACTGTCCTGTACTGTTTCACACCCATATTCCTAAAATCTCCTCCAATACTAGGTTTCCAGGTATTTTGGAGTGTAAAAGTGGTGTATTTAAACCTGAAAGTTCCAAAGCTCATTTTATCATAATATTAAATGGTGCATTCCTGGGCTAATGACGCATTATTGATCAGCAGATTGCAGGTTCAGCATCAGAGAAACATCCCTGTTGGGAAGCTGATGGACGCCTCTGGACCATGGAAGTCTCTCAAGTAGGGTCAGGTCTTCCTGCAGTGTGGGTGGCTGCTGCAGGGGGCATAGCAGCCTGCCTGGGTTGTCTGCTCTCTGAGATCGCCCCCTCTTTTCCATCACTTGCTGGAGTATAGCTCATAGCTCCCGTAGAAACTTATTTTCCATTTGTGGCAAAGCATCTGTGGATTTTATTGACATGGGTCTGCTGGGCCTTTGACTCAGTTCAGGGGTGAAGAGCTGAACCCCTGTCTAGTTCAGGGGTGAAGAGCACTAAATGTGTAACAGAAGGGAAGGAGGCAGCATGAAAGCCTTTTTCTGTACACAAAGTGTACATCCAGCCCCCTGGGTTCTGTGCCCCATTTTTCTTTCTTGCCGAGATGGTAGAGCGTGTTTACAGCTCCTCAGACTCGGCTGTTCAGTCACGCAGTTTAACTCCAAAAATAACTCTCTTGGGGGGGATATTAATCCAGCGGTGGATTATCTTTCTAAAATCGTTAATCAGACTTGGTCCCCGAGGGACCTTCCAGCTGAACTTGCCACTTAGTTTCTGTTTGCTGGGGCGGCGGGAGCCGAGCGGAGGAAGCTGATGAGGTTTGACAAGAAGCGGTTACTTACGTAAGGTCCCGAGCGGAGGGACCCGTCTGCCTCTCCTCCCGCTGCGGGTCCCTGCACGGCCGGCCAGGGATCAGCTCCTTGCCGGCCCCCGCTGTGTCCCACCTTGTGCTGGCTGTGTTACTGCCCTCCCCTCCGCTCACCTTGTTTCGCCGTCAAGAAACGCCGTGGGAAAACCTGCCAGCGAGGTGGAAGGGAATCTGTGCCAGCTTCAGGTCATTCCTATATATGCTGCCTTTTGTCCAGGGAGCAGAAACACGTGCTTGGTTTTATTAAATTCTCAAACGCACGTGGCGTTCCTTTGGTTGCTTTTGAATCATTACCTTCCTCACTCGAGCTGTTCATAAAATGACCTGGCCTGCTGTTTGAATGTTACCTCTCTTCTGCAAAAGAAGAAATGAGCTGTTGGAGGCTGCTGTTGTCATACACGGCTAGAACTGCTAGTCACATAAGTCGTATTAGCCTTCATTTTTTCTCCTGTCTATAGAGTTGGAATAAATTTTATTTATTGAGAGATGCGCTCCGATAGCTACAAGTTATTTTAAGTACTTTGAGATCCTTGTATGGAAAGTGCCAGGAAAATTGCAAAACAATTTTTTTTTTTTTAAAATTCTACTGAGAACTCATTTCATACATGAATAAAATCCTGTTTTCCATATGTAATGCATACGTAGAAGGGGAAAATTGAGTATGTTTTACTGAAATGTGTGATGTGCTGAATTAATCCCTCATAGCAAGGCAGGTAAATTAAGAGCTTGCAGGCCTGTGCTGATGTTGTTTTGCATTAAATTTAACATACTTAGATTTCCAACTTGGCTGTTTATTACTCTTAGTAGACCACTGGAAGCACTGCATAGCAGGGTTGAAATGCAGAAAAATACCGTTTGTGGTAATAACAATAACTTGCAGAATTTGCACTTTAATGGGCTATTCTGTCATAGTTCGGAAAACCCTATTAATGTAAGAAAGTGTACTCAAGTAGTAAGGATGTTTTAAGGATGTTTTGGTTGTGGCTTTAGTCTCCTTAAATTGTAAAATGGTGTGCTGCTTGGCATGGAAGTTGCTTAAACCTCCTCCAGGTTTAAGCTAGGGAAAAATAATGGGAAGTTGCTTTCCTTTTCCTCAGACACCTTCTTCATACACTCGTGCTTGCACATGCATCCTGTTGCCTTCAGATTCTGGCTTGAAAACAAACTTTGTAAAAATGAGTTGCAAAGTTGCTCTTACATGTCAGTGCTTCTTGAATCCCACTGGGAGAGAAAAAGGAGTTGCACTTGAGAACTCTTTAACTAGACCCTTTAGTGACGTCCGTATCCTTTTTACTGCTTGACTGCTGCTGGCATAGCAAAAAGCAGTTGAGATCAGTTCTAGTTCTTCATTCACATCATGAGAATTGCTTACTAAATTGGAAGCATTTCATACCAGGGATTGTGCCTTCCTTATTTTACTGGGCAGTGTCTAGCACACTGCGTACCACTGGCATAAATAGTAGGTAATTTGTAATTGTCAGCTCCGTAGATTGCAGAATTTTCTTTGCAATCATAATTTTCTGATGGCAACTAAACATCTATTTTGGCCTTTAAAAAAAAAGAAAAAAAAAGTATTTGTTTTTGGCATTGCCACAAATGTAGAATGAAACCTGCACTGGATTAAGATTTTAAACTAGGAAAAAAAAGTCAGCACATTTGACTAGGATGGGCACTGAGAAACAAAGAAATGTGTAGTGATGATTTTGTATATGCTTTTCAGCATTCAGACCACAGTGATGTCTCAGAGTTGGTCTTTCCTGGTGGGAGAAGTGGAACTACATCCATTTGTATTAGTTAAAGATCTGTCACTGTGCTTTGTGTTTTCTGACTGTATAAGCATACGTATATTAATAATTATAATTATGTAGGAGATCTGTGCTAGCCTGCATTAAAAACTAGTCACATTGAAATTGTCTTCTGAATGCTGTGGCAGACTTCTCTTGCACCTTGCTTTGGAATGCAAATCCATAGCAGAATTTGATTAACTTACCGTCAACTTTCCTTGACTCTTCTTTCTTAAACCATTTGCTTTCTTCCTGTGTGACCCATTAAGAAGGACCACAACTCTCTAAAGCAAAATGAGGGTTAGTGCTCACAACTGTATGTGAGAGTGGAAGTTTTCTGCAAATTTATTGCTGCGTGATGTCGTTTTGCTTTCATAGTCATGGCTGGTGGCCATGAATCATCTTTTTTTTTTTTTTTTGTTTTTCTCCATCATTCATCGTGAGCTTTGGAGTTAGCTAGCCTCCTAGGGGGGAGGTACTGGGCTGCGAGTTACCTACCTTCCCTTTGCCTCTTGCAGTGAGAGGCAACAGTGCTCCGAGTTGCTGTCCTGTCTTCCCAGTCAAAAGAAAGCATCTTTGCCCATGCATTAGGTGGAATCTATGGTTTTTATAGGTCTCCCTTATCTCTCTTTATATAGAGAGATATAAATGTGGCCCACAGATGATTTTTTTTTTTTTCATGAAAACTGTAGAAGAAACATGAGGGGGGGAATAAAACTATTGAAAATAAGGACTTACTCATCTGAAGCTATCCTCAGTCAAGTTTGTCTGGCAGAAACTACTGCTGCTCTTTTTATGTTGTGACCAGTAAACTCGGGCTCTGGCTGAGGCCCCAGCTGGCTTCCAGCATCCCTCCTACCAGGGATGCGGTGCCGTGCCAGGGCGCACGGGGAGAAGCCTGTCAGCGAAGCACTGGGTCAGCCGGCTCCACGTTAAGTGCTGCGGGCGGTTTAATACCGCAACGTCACCGGGCTGAGGCTACCGAGGACCGTTCTGCTGAGGGCATGGGAAACACCACTGTCACTGTGAGCGTGGGAGCAAAAAGGCGCTAAGTTTCATTTGGCTGTCGAGGTGGATTAACAGCTCACTGCTGCCATCGAGTCTCCGCGTTGTGCCACCTCTGGGAAGCTGGTTGACTTTGAACGTGGTAAAAACCAGATGACCGACAATACTTTTTTGCTGGTCGGTTGAGTCAGCGCGCTGTGCGGCAAGGGGAGTGCTCGTGGGAGATGCAAATGGCGGGAGCGTGAGGTGTCAGGGGAGGAACGGTGGGAGCTTTGCATCCACTCAGGCTCTACAGGGGAAAAGACAGCCAAAAGTGAATGCCTGGCTCGTCTTAATGACCGGCAAGCCAGTTGCATGCTTTAATTGTGTTTATTGCCAGTCCCTGTAACATCTACCAAAAGTAGGCAGTATCGCTATGTTTCTTAATCACGTTGTTTAGTCTTTCAAGGCACTTCCTGCAATCCAGTCTTATTTATAGACTGTCCATTGTCTTATTTACTGCCTTGTGCTTTGCTTTGTGGTGATGTGCGATCCTGTTGGCATCAGAACTGCCATTGTTGGAAATAAATTGCTGAAGTTTGTAAATTGCTTTTATACTGTGTGTTGAAAACCCTATGTAGAATGTAACAGGGCTTGCAAGCACGGAAGACAGCCTTTTCAGAGTAGACTGTTAAGACATGCAAGAAAAAAGGAAAGGCAGAGCCATATACATGAAGGCTGGATGAACTCCCACTTCGAAATAGTGTGAGGTGAAGGTACAAAATTTCTTGATAAAGGGATGGTTTCATGATTTTTTTTTCAGGCTGATCTGAGTTTGTGTTTCTGCTGCAGATGGAGAAGGGTTGTGGGACTGGGTTAGTTGAAGCAGCAACTGAAGATAGTCAGACTTTTTTTTTTTTTTTTTTTTTTTTTTTTTTTTTTTTTTTTTTTTTTTTTTTTTCTCCCCCTGTACCTGTTTGTGGCTTTTGGATGTCTGGTATATTCTGTCAGCTCGTCTCTTGCCTTAGCTCTTTGAAAGGGTGTATATGCAAGCATGTGTCCATGCTTTCACCACTTCCTCCTCTCTTCTGCTAAGAAGAAGTGGGACTGCACCTCTGGGGATTTTTATAGCTTCTCTCGTTTTGTCGTACGTGATGGCGTTTTGCCTGGTCTAGGCAGAGCGCATGGGAAACATTGTGTTCAGCACGGAAGACTTAGCAAAGCAAGCAGGAACCTCCCAGTCTGCAGGAGGGTGCATGGGTTGCTGTGTCCGGGAATTGCAGAGCTTTCCTACTTCAGTGGCTGTCCTGCTACCACTGGGCTGGGAGAGGGGTGCTGAAGGTTTGTGGGCAAGCCCAGAGAGGCACTAAACCTGCTTGTTGTTTTTTGTTTGCTGTTATTGCGAGGTTACAAACTTTGAGCCAAAAGAGACAGAACTTAAATTCTGCAGAACCTGAGGATTTGGTTCTTCTCTTTTTCTCTCCTCTCCCCAGATTCACAGCCTGCACTATTTGACATAAGATCCTATTGATACTCGTATTCTTGCAGAACTATGACGCTTTATGTAGCTGATCATATAATTGTGAATGTATACTGTATCCTTGTATATTCACGTGCCTGAGATTTACCATCAAGAAGTATTTATATATGGGTATCTGGATCTGTTAGGTGAGGATATGTGTGTGTATGTATATGTGGAAACTGCTGTGTGTTCTGCCTTCTTCCTGACATCCTGGTTGCTATAGTGCAGTGATCTATTTGTGAACACCCAGAAGATCATTGCTATAGTTAAAAGAAACAGTGTTTCCTGGCCATAACTTCCTGGGCAATCTCCTCTCCTGGAGCGCCAGCTTGAACCGATTCGGTCACGTTCCCTGGGACTCCAGGAGTGACACTGTAACGGGAGCATCCTCTAGTTTGTCGCTTTTCCTCACCAGCATATTTAATAATATTTAAAAATAGTTTCTCTATTTAAATCTAATGCATGCCTGTTACTCACTGTACATTTCAGTGCTTCAGCCATCTTTCTAACAGAGTCTTGAGCTGTGCAGCGTGTTGTGGCGTTGTGTCCTGTGTTTGCTTCTGTAACGTGTGCTATTCTTCTGCTCTTGCACATACACACATACGTTTTCCATCCACCTGCCCAGCCAGGCAAAATGTAGGAGGCGAAGCGGCAGCGCTGGAGTTCTGTCTGAACTGCTGTATTTTTTTTTTTAATTTATTTTTTTATTTTTTTTTTTCCTCCCTGCAGGTGTGAATGAGAGAGACTCTCTGCAGTATTTAGTGTCCAGTTGTACTGGCTCCGAAGAACAGCAGCGTCGCAATGCCCCCTCCTGCTGATATAGTGAAGGTGGCGATCGAATGGCCGGGTGCTTTCCCCAAGTTAATGGAAATAGATCAAGTAAGTGCCTGTGTACGTGTGCTCGGCCGGCCCTGTGCATAAATAAGTTCTCTGCCCCCATGTGTGTCTCTGCGTTTATGTTTACTTAGATGCACACGTATGTTTCTGTGAGTGCATGTGTGGTAGAAGGTGTTTTTTATACGGGGTGTAACCCTTTTCCTCTCTTACTGCTTAATGTTTTTGATGTGCTTAGCTCTTTTTTTGGTTTGTTTTTTCTTTTTAAACAGCTGCTTAAATAAGGGATATACTGCCTGTATGACCCACTTTAACACTTTCGTGCCTCAGTTTGTTCAACTGTAAAATTGTGGTAATGTTTTTACCTCTGGATGGAAAGTCTTTTTGAATTTTTAGTCAGTGCTTTGCATTAGGAGTATGATCATACTGAATGGCTGCAGCAAGTGCAGATTTTGGACCTTAAGTAGTGGTGCACTGTGAGCAGGAGGATCTTTGCTGTTCCATACAGGAATCTCAGGGGTTGTCCTGCTTAGCTGGTTATTTCTAATGCAGTGGCCCCATGGACTGACTTGAGGTATTGTACAGAAGCTAACAAATTCAAAATTATCAATTAAAGACTCTTTGTAGGAAATTGTGGGGCAGGGGGAGAAACAAACCAAATCAAGTTATACAAGTGCCGTGTTTTACATTCAAGACTTCTCTGAGATTGTTTTTATGGCACAGACATTAATATTAAAAGCAACCTCTTTAATATTTAACAGCTTACCCATAATGTTGTGAAATTGTACAGCATGTTACCTGTTTAGAATAATTATTATTTCTGTAAATGGTATTCAGCGTGAAGGAAAGTGTTTAATAATGTGCTTTAGACCCTGGTGTATCTGGGGACCAAGTACATTATAAAGTTCTATTGGAGAGGAGAAAATTTGAATTCATGCTGAAAATGTTTTACTGAAATGGGATCCTAATTTCTTCATGCAGTGCAGTCAGTTTCACTTCTAGTTAACCCTTCTGTGGCATATGCCCAGGAAATTCCTGCGTGAACTTTCAGGAAACGTGGTACTAGAGGGTGGCTGGAATAACAGCAGTATGTTTTTCAGGCACATTGAAAGCCCCTATAAGAGGACAGGGGAGTTCCCAAGCGTTTAGCACTTCATGGTTTGATTCCAGACCTGCCAAGCTTCTCCATTTTCATTTGCTGAAATTTTTTAATAAGCATATATCTACAGATACAAATGTCTTGCCTTCTGGAGTGAATAATGTTTTACTTTTTTCTCCTTATTATATAACAAATGGTAGACACTGTGCACACTGTGTTCAGGGAAAGATGCATGTTAGTCATGATGAAAAACAGCTTATTGCTACCAAGTACAGTGGGGACAAAAATGAATAAATATTATGCAGTCGCCTTCCAAGCAGCAGTAAAATAATACCAAAATGATTGTTTCTAACTTACAGAAGGGCTTAAAGTAACTCTCAAAAAATCCTTGTACCTTATCTGAAAGATCAGCTTACTGTCTTGGAACCTTGTCTTTACCTTTATTATGTAAGATTTAGAGGGGACAAGAAACATCATTGCTGCCTTATGTCGGGTAGAACTTTTCCAATCCAGCCTGTCAAGTTGTGTGCAAGCTTCCTCATGCCACTTAATGGGGAGGAAAAAAAGGAGGGAAAATAAGGTTGAAAGGNATTGAAAAGCCACAATAAGGTCTCCCCGCAGCCTTCTCTTCTCCAGGCTGAACAACCCCAACTCTCTCAGCCTTTTCTTACAGGAAAGGTGTTCCATCCCTCTGATCATTTTCATGGTGCTCCTCTGGACCCACTCCAACAGGTCTGTGCCTTTCCTGTGCTGAGGGCTCCAGTGCTGGACACAGTACTCCAGGTGTGGTACTCACCAGAGCAGAGGGGCAGAATCATCTCCCTCAACCTTCTGGCCATGCTTCTTTTGATACAGGCCAGGATTCGGTTGGCTTTCTGGGCTGCAAGTGCACCTTGTTGGCTCATGTCCAGCTTTTCATCCACCAGTATCCCCAAGCCCTTCTCTGCAGGGCTGCTCTCAATCCCTTCATGCCCCAGCCTGTATTAAAACCAGAGGTTGCCCCGACCCGGGTGTGGGTACACACAGACCTGCACGTTTGCCTGGGTTGGGGATAGGAGCAATGTGGGAATGAGCCCTGAAAACACAGAGGGCGATACATGCTTCTAAACGTACAGCTCTGCCTTTGGTTCGCTTAATGCTAACTTTTCCCCAATCTGTTTCCTTTAAAACTTCTATGTAGTCGAAGAGCTGTAGTGGAGGGGATGATTCATACCTCAGATGGCTAGCTGTCAGAGATGATAAAGGGGAGGAGGGAAAAGGAAGGCAGAAAAGAGAAATGACTTGCCCATTGACCAGAAGTTGCAGCCAGTGCCTGTCTTCTAGGTGGGATCTGCTCATTCAAGCACCAGTTGACATATATTCAGAAAATTCTAAACATTTTGCCTTACCAGTTTCTTCCCCTTACCAGTTTCTTCCCTCTCTGATCCTCTACCAGCAAGAAAAACAGTATTAAAAGAACAACACTGTATTATTACATTAAAAAGAACAACTAAAAGCCTCACTATAGCATAACACAAGTTCTTTATCTTTCAAGGTACTGAGGGTATTCCAAATATTGAAGTGCGAATACCATATAATAGGTCAGAGGAAAATTTGGTTGGTGGTTTGTTTTGGTTTTCTTTTGTTTTTTTTAAATTTAGGTTGCTTGCTGTATATGCTTGATAGCATTNCAGAGGTTGCCCCGACCCGGGTGTGGGTACACACAGACCTGCACGTTTGCCTGGGTTGGGGATAGGAGCAATGTGGGAATGAGCCCTGAAAACACAGAGGGCGATACATGCTTCTAAACGTACAGCTCTGCCTTTGGTTCGCTTAATGCTAACTTTTCCCCAATCTGTTTCCTTTAAAACTTCTATGTAGTCGAAGAGCTGTAGTGGAGGGGATGATTCATACCTCAGATGGCTAGCTGTCAGAGATGATAAAGGGGAGGAGGGAAAAGGAAGGCAGAAAAGAGAAATGACTTGCCCATTGACCAGAAGTTGCCAGTGCCTGTCTTCTAGGTGGGATCTGCTCATTCAAGCACCAGTTGACATATATTCAGAAAATTCTAAACATTTTGCCTTACCAGTTTCTTCCCCTTACCAGTTTCTTCCCTCTCTGATCCTCTACCAGCAAGAAAAACAGTATTAAAAGAACAACACTGTATTATTACATTAAAAAGAACAACTAAAAGCCTCACTATAGCATAACACAAGTTCTTTATCTTTCAAGGTACTGAGGGTATTCCAAATATTGAAGTGCGAATACCATATAATAGGTCAGAGGAAAATTTGGTTGGTGGTTTGTTTTGGTTTTCTTTTGTTTTTTTTAAATTTAGGTTGCTTGCTGTATATGCTTGATAGCATTTATTTATATTCAGTTGCGCAGTATCCCAATTCACCTGCTGTGTATATGTATGTCTTGCTTAGCAATAAAGAGAATAAAATATTTTCAAAATGAAGAAATGTCATCGTTAAATCACAGTGATTGACAATGGTGTACTGGAAGGTGCTGGGCCTGAAAAGAGCTCATAAGTATTTTTTCCACCAAATGTTATTAAACTTTACATTAAAAACCTCCTCTTCAGGAGCATGACTTCTGACAACCTGGACTTCATGAGGCACAGAGCTTTTTCTAGTTGATACTTCCCACTGTGTTTCTGTAGATTTGTCAACCTGGGTTTATCTAGGATGGTCTTAACTTTAATCACATGAAATTAGCCTCACTGAGTTGAGAGGCTCTTTGTCAGCACAATTAATATATAACTAAGTGCTTTTCAGAAACAGCCTCTGTGCCTAATCCTTCTTCTCATTTATTGAAATGTACTATTTGACATCAGGGTTTTACAACAGCTTTTTTTCCTAGAAAGTTGTTTTAAACAAGGACAGCAAAACTGCATATCATTTACTGCACTCTCTCTTACCGGGTGGGGACTAATTAAGTTGCGGTAAACCTAATAACTGGCTGTTGCCTATATGCATTAAAGCTGATTTTAAAGCATGTACAAGCTAATGTGCTTTTCTGCTTTCTCCTTGAGAGACGGACTTGACTGAATTCAGTTACTCTCTTCCAGAACACTTAGGTTTTTTTCCATTTGGGTTTTCCCTCATTTCCATCACTTTCCTCAGTTATAAATTTGAAAAATGACATCTAGACTCTTCCCTCTGACATAAATCCCTACTGGCACTATTAGTACTGTGGTCAAAATTAATTTTTAATGAAAAGATTTGATTATGACTTTAAGAGCTGGGTATAGGGATGATCTTCCACTTTTAAGTCCTGCTATCATGTAAGGGAAGGAATGGAAATGGGTTGGTGTCTGAATTTGCACGGGGATCTTTTTGTGGAGCTTTTAGGGGTGCAGTCTGGGGAAGAAATGAACAGTAGATGCTGACTGCCTGTTTGATAACTTCTTCTCCCAATCTTGTGGCTGATTATTCTGGAAGATGTTAAGAGTAGGGCTGCATGGGCTCTGTACAGGTGAACTGGCATGTTGGCTAATCTCTCCTGTCTTCTCTTCATTTGTCCCAGAAATAGCCATTTCATAAGAGGATGTTATTTCTTGTGTTCCGATGGAAATTGGCACACTTTAATTTGTGCCCGTTATACATAACTCATTCTCAACTGTTGGTTGTTTTGGTTTTTTTTTTAATAGCACAAATTATTTTAGGTAAGTCAGTGCTGGTTTTAGGTTACCTGGATACTTTGTTCTGTGGATTTACAGCTTCACTGTTTCTGCTGCAGGGGAAGTAGCTTCCAGGAGAGGCACCATGTGGATATTTGGGGACAATAACTATTTTAGCTTACCTCATTCAAATCCACTCTGGTGTGTTAACACAAGTTGTACTAAAACCAGATTTCTCTAAACTCGGGGATGAACTTCCTCACCATTGGAGGTAAACACTTCCTACAGAAAGGAAAGGTTTGTAATTAAACTCGGCCATATAGTCTCTTCCTCCAGATTTACTTCTGTCTACCAGATCATTAAATATGTATTAAATTAGCAGATGTGAATCTTTACATTAGCCGAAAAGGAAAAAAAAAAAAAAAAAAAAAGCTGTTTTTGCTTTTCAAAGCACAAATCTGGTACAGTGGGCAACATTTACAGGAGCACTGTCAAATGACAATTTTGTATTAATACAGTGCAGTGCAGCACATGGGAGGAACCATGGGCTGCTTTACATTAATGCTTTCTCTAAGGTTTGGATTTAGTCAGCAAGTTCATCTTTCAAGAGTGTCTTTCAAGTTTTATTCTCTCTTCTGCCCGTGTATGCTATAAATGTCATTTTAATTGTTTTTTTTCTTCAGAGAAGTCATTGTACTTTACTGCATATTTAAAGGAAACCAGTACGATTTTTTTTTCTTTTTTTTTTTTAAAGGGAACTTTCAAATCGTTTTGGGTTTCAGACCTAAATCTGGAGCCTTGGGGATGGTTAATTGATTTAGTGCAGTGTTTCTCGAACTGTGGGGAGAAGCCTAGTTCAAAAGGGATTGTGAAATGCTTAATTAGAGAAAAGAAAGTGGCATATCACTTCTGCCATGTGTGTGGACTAAGAATAGCTGTAGTTTCTGCAAGTGCTGTCACTAGTAATAGCAGTGTACTGATACAATCCTAGCACCGTGAGTCTAAATGTATGCAGTATTAGTGAGCACCAGCATCGTTCAAGTGGTGAAGAAGGGGATATTGATGTCTCTCTGTACCAGAGGCTGTTTGGTGAATTGTCGCTCCCTGTGCCTAGTTCTGGCTCCAGATTCTGACTCCCTCAAAATCAAGGGGTTTAGTGTTAAGGGGATGAAGGAGGAGAGAGGCTCTTACCTCCTTCCCATAAACCTGCAAAATTGTATGAACTCTTATCCAAAAAGTGTAATAGTATTGCAGGAGCTGGAGCTACTGATGCTTTTTGGTATGAATATGGTGAAGATTTCCAATGTTATTGCACATCATGAGTTTAAAGTAGTTAAGGGAAATGTCAGTGCCTTTAACAGCTGACAAGATCTCAGTTTCTTGAAGATAGAGGACTAGGAAGCAGCTTGGTGGGGGGAATCTTGCACTGACTTACAAAAATGTTCCCTTCCTGGATTTGCTAGCAGCAGCTCCTTTCTGTCAGGTCAGAGAAGGCAGTCAGTGCTTGAGGTTGGCCACTGCAGCTGTACCTCAGCCATTCGGAAGGAGGACCTTGGTTGTTGCTGATGGGGAACTTACCTGAAAACAGATGAGCCAAAAGATGGCTGCCTTATCAAAAAGATTGAAAAATATTCAGCTAGTTTAAGTGAGTTGGCTCAAGGCAGGGCTTGCTTAAAATCAACTTTCAGGTGTTAAGCAGATGCTAACAATAATTGAATGAGTTTTATTGCTTCTTGTTGTACCTATCAGTATCTTAGCTTCACAAAACTGAAGATGAAACTGTTTATGAAGCAGATACTAACCAGCATTTAAACAAAGTGAAAATATTTAACATTTCTGTAATCCTTTCAGTTTTGTTACCATCAGGGATTATTAATAGAACTGGTAAGGTAATCCTATCCACTAACTTAACTAGCAACAAGAATAACCTCAGAAACAATAACGTAGATGTTTTAATGCATTGGATATAATTCAGTGTACTAACACATATATACATAGACAGTACTTTGTTAACATAATGAGCCAATCGTTGTAAATTATAATGGGTGTCAAAAAATGTGATTTCTTCCCTTACAGGACTGTGGGGTTGAAGTAGTCATCATTAGAGCTCCAGTTCTTTGCTGTGGTGGCAGCCAGCCATTCTGGATAAAAGGGGAATGTTATCATCACATGTTATGTTTTATTAGTCTGGCTTGTCCAAAGACACATTGCCACTGGTTAGTCGGTGTCTTTCAAGACTGCAAACTGACATCCCATGGTGCGTGGCTGGGACCTCATCACTGAAAAATACATAAAAACTTTGTCATATACTGTTGAATACAGAGATGGCAGAAAAGCTGAGTAGATTGAAGAGGCAATAGCTGTGGAGAAGGGTTAGAAATTGTAAAAAAAAAAGAAAAAAAAAGGAGAAGGGAAGAAACAAATATTTAGTGAGTTACAGTCTAATGGATGCTATTTATGCTTTCTGCTTGGTGCTGTTTTCTATGTTAGGAAACATTAGTGAAATGTAGTTGAGAGTTAAATTTTTTTTTTTTTTTTTTTTTTTTTATAGAAGTGGAAATAGAGCCAGGAGACACTTGAGGTCCTGCAGAAATAGCATCGCAGTGTTCCTGATTTCCAGCATAAGAGATGAAACACTTTACTAATTCCCTCCTTGTTGTTTTATTGTTTTGATTTGTTTTTTTGGTGGATGTGTTGGTCTTTTTGGAGTGTGGGGTGTTCCTCCCCCCCACCCCCGGCTCTGACTTTGTTAGTCCCATAGGGCTAGCCAGATCCTCCCCATTGGAGCCTGAATTTTGCTGCCTGTGGCTTGTGGCGTTTTCAAGATGAAGGCTGAACGTGACTGTAAGATTGTTGCATCCATGCATTTTTTTTAAGAAACAACAGGAGTCTCACCTCTTAAAAGTTAATTCTGCTATATTTAAAGGAAATGTGTAATGATGAGATTCCTGGAGTTACGCACCACTGAATTAATTACAAGGTACTTCATTCACATTCTGGCCAGCTGGAGTATCCAGGCACACTTTATGATTCAATTATATTCTCCTTATAGAACTCTAAGATTGTAGTACAAAAGAGTAATACTGAAAATTCTGCAGTATAAAATTTTTGTGTCTTCATGTAGAGACTTTTCTGCCCTGGTAGGCCAGCAGTGTGTCAGTCATGGGCTGTGGGTTTGGGGTTTCTTCATTCAATTTTCAAAGGTATGCTCACCTAATAAAGTGGTCGTGTGAAGAACCACATCTTAAAGCTCTGCTTTGTAACTCTTTGGGTCCCCTGAGAACTGTATTTTAAATATGTGGTGTGAGTATGTTGCAAGCAAGCATACTGTAATCCACAGCTGTAGGTCGCTAGGTGTTTTATAACCCTTCAGTACTCTTGACTGGGAGTTTTTGGTGTCCCTCTCCGCAGAGTACTTGAGGTAACAGGGAATGTTACGCCTTGTCAGGACACTGGATGTGGAGTAAGAAGTCCCTGTAAAAATCTGTCGATTTTTTTCTTTTTTGTTTGTTTGGTTTTGTTTTAATAATGTTATTTTTCACTGCTTCCTCACTGTACAGTCCCTTTGTCATCCTAAACAGGGGACCTGTGGGACAATGCTTAGGTCTGGTGAAATGCAGATTTAGGAATGAGGATATCCTTGCGGGAAGGAAGGGAGTAACTGACGAAGCTGCAGCAGAGAGTGAAGGGGAAGAGGACATGAACAACTGGGTTTCCCCAAATCTTGCGTGCTCTACGGAATCTCTACTGCTATATTTATACCACAGTGTTTCTACTGTGTAAAAACTGCCACCTTAAGGGCTATGAACTAAGCCAATAAAAGCTCTCTCCCATCAGCAAGCTGTGCTTGTTGAAGGGTTTTGCCTGTCACCTCTGGGGTGCGAATGTTTCCTGCCTTGGGTTGTGTCACTGCACTGACAGAACCCTCTGGTGTTGACTTGGCCTTGACTGGGTTTTACTCTCTGTTACTGCAGCGTTGGGGTGTCCCCGTTCTTCAGGTATTCTCTCCCTCTGGTGCTCATGTGAGTTAGGGACATCCTCTTCTCTGTCTTTTACAGATGCCTGATGCCTGATTAACGAGTCTGGTCTCACTGACATTGTAGTCAATGGAGAAAGTTGATTCCCAAAGTGGTTCAGAGCAGGCTGGGGAGACTGAAGCCCAGAGCTACCCAGTACCTCCCCCTTACAGGAGACCTTGCCTCTTGCATCATGAGAAATCAGCAGGGAAGAAGCGAGTGAAGGACCCGGGTGTCCCGGCATCTGGTGTGTTTGCCACGGGACAGTCCTGCTTCTGTAGCCCCTGGTGTATGAGTTTCTGTGTAGGTGTAGGCATGAAAGGATAAAACTGGTGAGGAAATCGGAGTGAGAAATCTCAGTCTGTGTTCTGCAAGTTACTTTTAGAAGTGCTACTTTACTTTAAGTTACTTCAGAAGTGCTATTGCACAAGTAGCAAGGGCAGGTACTCAAGAAGACTAAGTTAAAGATCTGTGTGCATTGTAGCACACAAAAGCTGGAGACGTGATCCAAGACATATGCAAGTGAGCACAGAAGCGGTGACTAAGTATTACTGCATGGTGGATGTCATCAGAGATACACTTAGCCAGCGTCTTGGACACCTGTACTAACCAGCCGATGCAGATAAAGCTTTACCGAGTGTGAGAAATTCATGTCAGCTCTAGTGCCGCCTGTGCTTGGTGTCAGTGGCAGGATTTTCCCCATGTGTGCAGATCAGTAAGTCATAAGGCCATAATGCCTTATTATTGTTTCCCACTGGATTTCAGATATTAATTTAATACCTAGCCTAGGAAAATACGTTTCTACTAACTGATGTGTTTGGCGCAGATGACTGTGATACGTTAGCTGAAGGGGTATCTCCTGTAGGGAGTGTTAAGATTTTTCTTTGATCTGAGTTACTTCATGCATTAAAGCTCCAGCTTGATCTTCTTATGGCTTTAAATGAGCATCTCAGTGTGTGTGAAAGCATACTTCGTTTTTTATCTGATTGTAAAGAATTATTTGAAGTACATTGACTAATAAGGTGAATTTGACTTTTCAGAACTGTAAATGCAGCAAAGATATTATGTAAATTTCCATAAACATAATTTTATGAAGATTAAAATAACAAAAACATCAAGTCCATTCTCTTTGACATCAGGCAGATATTTACAGCCGGGAAAAAAAATCCATCCCTTTGAACGGCCTGCCGAGTGGATTTACTTTGCAGAGAATGGAAATAGGCTTTTACCTCCTCTTCCATGGTTCAAAAATATAACAGCTCACTTTTGTTTGTCTTCTAGTACCGCTACATCGCTATACGTACAGTATAGTTCTGTCCTGTCGCTGCTGCCTAAGCACAGATACGTCTCTTGCAGCCTTCAGTAGCAGGACTGCGAAGGGATTCTGGACACGGCTACGAGCTGGCTGGGAAGGGGCTGCAGGAGCTGGTTGCTCGCCCGCCTGTCGCTCCCAGAGCAAATGAGGGTTTTGCTGGCGCGGAGGCCTGGCCGTGCGCAGGCAAGGCAGCAGGAGTGCTGCCGCTGCCCGCTCGGCATGCTGCCTGCCAGAGCCTTCCCGCAGGCCGTGCTTACCGGACCCTGCCAGAGCGATTGCAGAGAGGGAGACATGGCAGCCCTCACCTGCTTTCAGCGACATCCCGCTTAGAGCTGTGAACAGGGGGGTGGTGACAACCTGTCTGCTTGGTAGGGAAGGGGAAAGAATTTTGTCTGGAGACCTACGTGTTGGGGGAGTGCAGCCCAAGGGATGATTAGGAGCAGCAGCTTATTAGGATTGCAGTGGTATTTATTTTACATTAATTTGTAAAGCTCACTCTAGTGCTATCAAATTACTAATTGCAAACTTTCTATCCCAGAAGAGTTCCACTTTATTTTTTTCATCGTGTTGCTGATAACTGAGTTGTATTTAGTCGCTTCAGTGTTGTAGCAATAGTACCACATGAAGTCAAAGCAGTACTGTGGAAGGTTGGCTGTATTAATAATTTTTGTTATTGAAGATCCGTTTTGTTTTTCTTTAACTGTTCCTTACAGGTTCTGGTTGGTTTGTTACTTGTGGGGTTTTTTTTGTTTGGTTTTTTTTTTTTTTTTTTTGTCTAAGTGTTTCATTTCGAATACTGTCATATAATAATGCAAAGGTGGTATAGAATAGGAAAAGGCAGGGGGAGGTGAGTAGAACTGAGGAAGGACATAAAAGCTGATGGTATACAGGACTTAGAAGTATCAAAATAATGATTTGGAAAGTCATGGTATACAATCTTCCCAGTGTTTTTATTATTGCCAGATTGGGTTGTTAGTATCTTTGGAAAGATACTTTCCAATGGGAAATAATGGGGAGGAGAGGCAGTTACTCTTTTTGTTCTTCATTGTATTCAGTCTGTTAGCTGATATCAATTAACTTTGTAAAAGGAATTAATATTCCAGGTACAAATTTTGTCAAAATAGGGACGTACAGGAGCAGGGCCCACCGTAGCATCTTGAGGAGAGAAGGGGAGGCAGCGTGCAGAGCTGTACTTTCTGCTTGGCAGCTGCTCACCCGCAGGCTGGCATACATGCGCGGGATGGCAAACTGGCGTTATCCCACTCCAGACAAACCTGGCTCCTCCCTTTTCCCTCTATCTCTCCTGAAAAATTGGGGTTTTTTTTGGGGGGGGAAGAATAAAGGGAAGAGAGCAGTTGGAAGCAGGGATTGCCTTCATAGTGTTGCAGAAGCTACAAAACCCTGTGGAGAAGAGTACAGCAGGTCAAAGCAGCAGCATGTAAATGACACAGCAATCTAGACTGAGGAACTGGTCAAGCTAAAAAATTGTGGGGAAGAAAACACTCTTTTTCTTTCTTGTGTGATTTGCGTGATCTGCTTCACAGCTTGGCTATGGCTACGCAAACAGCTGAGCCAGCACAACAGAGAAAAGCTGCTGTGGAGAAAGGACATGTTGGCTGCTGCCGAAGGAGCAGTTTGACACTTCTTGCCTTTTCTCCAATGTGCCAGTATTTGCTCGTCATTTAGGCACATAGAAAGTCAGATGAGGTGATCCAGATGAAAACTATTTCTTTCCTTTTAGTGGGCCAATTTTTAGTTTGATCAGGTTTCCTGATGTGGCTCGTGTGGGTGTTCATGTGAAAATAGTAATGGCAATGAAAGAGGAAGGATGGAAATGAAGGACTGAGAGGGTATGGCAAGGAGGATCAGGATCCTTTCAGCAGATGCTTTCATTCGTGTTTGATTAAAATGATCTTGTGTTACACTTTTCTCTGTTTATAAACTGGCTTAGTTGACTTGGCTGTTGAAATCTTTCCCTGAATCTGACCTGGTGAGAGATTCCTGTCTCTGGTTTTCTATCTATGCAGTGGTGCAGGTCAGAAGGCAAAGAGAAAGATAATTCTC
>VZTL01049809.1:0-43746 GCA_013400535.1 Scopus umbretta | reverse complement strand
GCTAAAGGTGGCTCCAAAATTCACTTTTCAGTTGCTTTTGCAAAATTGCATATTTCCTGATACAGGTCTGGGCTGACTGCCATCTGTGAGTGATGCCATGGTTTGTGTTGTGGTGCATGGATGGTATTATAAGCCTGTCATTTCCCACATTTTTCATTCAGCTTTCATAATTTCCCCCCCCTCTTTTTTTTTTTTTTTTTTTTTTTTTCTTTAAGTGATAAATCTTGAGGTATATCTTCCTTTTAAAANTTTCCATATCATAATATGCTGAGTTGAATTTTCTCTACTGAAGATGTCTATTAACATTTCTGGAATCCCTCTAAGGGTGTCCCATGTTGTTACTGTGACTTTAACAGAGCCAGAAATTTAAACAGAGCAGTACAGTGTGCCCAAAGAAAATACAACTTGAGCTATTGGAATGAACCACATATACCAGAAAGGAAAAATGTAAATTTTGTTACTGCCAGTAAGTTTTACCATGGCAATTTTATTGGTTTTGTGGTTTTATAACTTGATTTTGTGCATTAGAGCATTCTTTGTGATCTCAAGTGTTTGCTCACCTTTAATCGCTGCTGGCTGCTTCTTGAGTGGTTTTGGTCATCGATATTAAATGAACATGAATACTGAACTCCTGCACACGTATTTGTAAAAGTGTACCAGTCTACCTTCAATATGGGAAGTGAGGCATAAGGTGGAGCAGAGTCCAGACTTGTAAGCTCTCTGGGCACATTAGGCAAAGGCTTTGGTATGGCTGCAGCAGACACCAACATCCCGGGGGAAAAGGAAGAAAGCAAAGGCTGGTGAGGATGCGGCAGCAGGGCTTTGAGGGTGAATAAAGATGCAGTGACACAAGGCAGTAGAGGAAGAGAGGGCAGTTAAAGACCAGCTGCTAAAAGGTTAAAAAGCAATGTACTAAAGAAGAGATAGAAATTCTGCACCCTGGCTTTAGCTGAAGTTTGTGATATCCTGTGGATTCTACTATCCTTCCTAAACTGAGTAAGATAATCACATTTTGAATCCTACCCAGTGTACTTTCAGTATTCTGCAAATGAGTAAATAAGTAGCCTCACTTTGCTTTATAATGAATGTGCTCTTCTGTAAAGGGTACAATAAATTAAGTGGATTGATCACATTTTCAGTCTGGGAAGTGCAAAGAGAAATACCTTAATTTTGTGTTATTCATCCCTTTCAACCTTAAATGTGGTTATTGCAATAGCTAGTTAGCTAGAACTACACCAGAATACTCTTCCACTGCTGGTGTGGTTTATAATGGTAAAGTAAGTTTTTGCCTCCATGCACTAGGTCCTCAAACAAAAACCCAAACAGATTATGAACAACAAAATCTAGCAAAATAATTCTTTCTTACTGTAACAGTTGTAGTGGCATTTTGGTACTATCTCAAAGGGCTTCACCTCTACAAAAAATCAGTAATAACTGTAAGCAATGTTACTATACAAGTTTCTGGAATAGGCTATATGTCTAATATTTATCATTTGTGAAATTAGACTACACATTTGCATTAAACTTATAGACATACAATAAAAAATTAATTACTTGATTTGGTGAATTTGTCTTGAAAGGGCATAGAAGTTGGGCTGGTATTTACCAACTGCTTGAATATGACTTGTTTATGTCTGCAAATAGTGCCTAAGTAACCTCCCTACCAAGAACTGAGCCGGCCTAGATCTGCCTAGATTTGGAGATAAATGCTATGAGAAGCATTTAGCCAGCCTAATTGACATACATACAAAATACATTTGTGTGGAAGGAAGTATTACTGCACCTGTATGCAATTTTTTAGGCCCAGATTTGTCTGAATTAATGATATCGCACACAGAGATGCAGAGGAGTGAATAAATAACTGATGATGCTGATTTTGAAAGAATGAGCCAAGGTGAGCCACTACCCCTCACTGAGCAGCGATAGGTTTTTTCAGGGAAGGACAGGAAGGATGCGAGAGCTTCTCGCTGAGGTCAGGACTTGGTCTTTGAATGGTTTGTAGTTGGGTTTTATTTTTTATTTGAGGTTCAACACAAAGGTTTTACTTGGACTGACCCCACCATGCTGCCACTCCTGAGATAAGCACAGCAGAACTGGAAGCTAGATGCATTTGTTATGTTGGATTGATGTGTTTCATTATGCTGATAAAGATTAGTAAAGGCCACAGGGAACTAATAATAATGAGCTGGGTTTGGCTAGTAGAAGTGTAAGGTAAATTCTGTGTCTGGTTAAAACATTAATGATGTAAAAACACTGCTGGATCTGCAGAAAGGGGAGGCATCCCCAATGTAAGCTGTAAATGCATCAGGTTGGGGTTTTTTTCCATCAATCACATTTTTGTGAAGGTCAACCTTTCGCTCAGACAAATGCCAAATCCACTTGCCTGTTAGCATTTCTTATCAGGTACTCCCACAAGGAATGATGAATACTTAATGTGCTGAATGTATACAGTATCTGCTTTCTGGTGGGATTCCAGCTGTAAAATCACTTACTATTTCCATGATTAAATATTAGGGACCTAAGGGACACATATTTATTTGACTGTCTGAAATTGCTATAGCTACGCTAAAAGCCTTAGTTCAGATAACATTATGAATCTTATGTACAGTTTGGTTCCAGGATGCATCCCTGGAACTGAGAATGGAGTGCACCTCTAAAAAGCACTGAAATATGGGGAAGATCTGAACTAGGTTTGCAATTCTGAATGTAGGTGCTAGACTGAAGAGGAAGAAGAAATATGGAAGAAAAGGGAGAGACTATAATCCAGGGGCTCCCATATTGAGAGTGTTCAGCTATTTAAGCAGCATCATTTTTGATACCTCCGCCCTCTCCAGTGCTCCAGGAAAACACCAGGTTTTCCCATCAATAATTAAAGATTTCTAGATTATATCAGAAATGGTTGTTGCACCAGAAATGCAACAGGGTACAGGCCTTGCACTTCTACATGGCTTAATGCTTTTAAAAACAGCATAAGCATCAAAACATAATGACATACTGCACACTGTACTCTTAGGAATAGGCTAAGAGATGATTTCTGTATTAACTTTTAAGTGCAGAGATATGCACAAAAGTCTGTCAACATAGTATTTAAAATATCAACATAGTATTTTGGAAAGGAGATTACTTGGCAGTAATGCAGAATGTGGAAGGAGATGCTGCAACGGGCACGTACCGACACAGAGCTGATCTACTGGCTGTGCAAGTATTTGAAGATGATTTACTGGATGGCAGCAACGGCCTTAAGGTTTCATAATTGTTTTAATTACAGTGGGTTTGAATCAAATATATCTTCAACATTTCTGTGCATAACTGTTCTGCTCTCTAGCTATAGGAGGAAATCTTCCTAAGATATAGCTGTGACTGCAGATGCGCTCCTGCTCTGCCACACTGATCCCTCTGCTATCTGAATGACTCGATGTAGCCCTCTAACTGTACAGAATGCTTTTCACACCATTTAACAAAAAATTTTCCCTTTAAAAAACAATGCATCCTGTTTGGCTTGTAATGGAAAACATTGGTATCTGTGAGGTATGTAACCCCCACCTGCTGAGACAGTAAAATCTTTGATGACACAATGTCTCAATAGGCTGGGGCAGGGAGAAATGTTTGCTGCACTTGAGAGACTATGATTTTCTTCACAGCCTGCTGGTTTGGATTAGAATCAGAGATGAGTTTCCAAGTCAGCATGTACAGTACCCTGCCAGAGAGCTGTTCTTGGAGCTGCTGCTTCTTTGTAAAATACGGGGGGAAAAAAAATGGAAAAAAAGAAGGAATGGCTACTGGCAGCTTCTCACTCCTGTGTGTAGGATATTGTAGAGACAACAACCGATACAGTCTGGATTTTGCTGCAGCGAATGCTGGGTGGGCAGTGTGGTTTCTCACTCTTGGTAGATTTTGTTATTAGTACAGCACTGTTAGAAAAGAAAGGAAAGCTTTCACTGAGACCAGCAGCACTAGCAGTATGCATTTAATATTTGCATGAAGCGATAGCTGTAGCTTTTATGAAAAACATAGTGGAAAGTTTATTATATGCTTTACGATTTCATATTTACCCTCAAAAGAAAAACACTGGTTTGGAAAATATAAAGCTTCTTTTCCCCCAAGTAGCTGAAAATTTTCCAGATTCTGTAAAGAAGGGTGAAGCAAACCATTACATTTACAGGGATTTATCCAGCCTACACTACAAAAGTATGTAAAGAATTTCAACAAAGTGGTTGTTTGTAAGATATTCAGACCTGTTCTGCTGACTCAAAAACTTGAACTGTAGCAACAATAACAATATTTGGCATTTCAATAATGTTTTTAGAGAAAGAAGCACCCAAAGCTTTGCAGGTGACATTATCCGATATGTAAAGTGAAGCACAGAGAGGTCATCTGAGTTGTCTGAGTTCAAAGGAGCCTACATTACTCCTTTAGACACAGGCATGAGCATGATACAGCACCCCCTCTGCGTCTCTGAATGTGTTACATATCCTGATCAAGGTTTTAATGTTTAAGGAAGCAAAATTACATATCTGCCAATTTTGCCTGGATGTTTTGGCAGAAGGCTGACCAAGCAGCTGTGGTGCCTCCTGCAGATGGAGGTTCACCTCCTTACTGCTTAAGAGCTTTACTGTGGTGCTTTTGAGCAAGTGCCTTAGTCCTCTGTCTGCAGTTTCCCATCAGTGGATCAGTATTCATGCTATGTCAACAGATATACTATGAGAAGAAAGGCATTTACAATTTTGACAGGTATTATGGTAACTATAGGCATGTAAGACAGAACAAGAACAGCATTTGTTACTGTGTGTGCCTGGACTCAGTCTGAGTCACCTCAACAGGGATTCAGTAATGCAAAGTCTGGGTCAGCGCAGTCCACAGAGAGTTCATAATCAAGACTTAATTTCCATTATTTACTTTCATCTTAAGTTATATCTAGTTACGCTTTGCATAAACATCTAAAGGGAATTCCAGCTCCTAAATCTTCACGTTGCTGATCACTAATCATGCAAGTTCTTGTTTACTCATGCACAAGTTGTTTAGGGCTACACAGAGTGTATTGGAAGAGAGGGACAGTCTACAGTTTATTTAATTAGTATTTCCTACAATCTGACCGACATAGCATATAGAGAAAGCATTCAAAAAAATTACTAATTGTAGAGCAACTGTTTTGATAGTGACCCTGCATTCCTCATTATTTAATGAGGCAGGGTCCTCTTCCTTAAAAACTGAAAAAGCATGAAAAGAAGACATTACTCATCCAGCTTCTTTACTAGCTGCACTCTTTGTGAGTTCTGCATCCTCAGTTTGTAACCTTAAATGGAATTACTATGTTTGCTAATTGTAAACTAAGTACGTGAATAAAACAAAGTTCCTTTTCCGCATTTGGCATTGCTTCCTATCTTCTTTATTTTATGAATTTTGGCAGAGACCACAGAACCATACATATTTGTGAAATACAGTATACTGTATGTCTGTATTATGAGATGACATTATCTTTTTTACTAAAAGTACTAGAGGGTGGGGCTCTCACAAGCAATTACGGCCTGACAGGACAAATCTTACTGAAAGTGAGTTGTATTGCTAAACCTTTTAGATGGAAAATTCCTCTCATGCTTTTCACGTTACAACAATGAAACCTGTATAATTTATTCCAATCAGCAGACATGCAATGTGAATCACAAAGAAAACAAGATCATAGTAATTTAAAGCTATAAACATATTGAAAGGGGTATTTTAACAGCTTTTTGCTTACAACAAACATTTTTTTCTTGGAAGCAGCAGAAAGAAAAGCAGTGGGCTTGTTAATGTCAGCTAACTGTGCTCTTTGAAGTCCTTGGAGGTGCTATCAGTTTCCTTAATAGGCAAAGCAATGAAGAAAATGAAATCCAATTCTACAGTAAGAGGGATAAAGCTGAAGTTCCAGAAAACAAACACCTTTTCCTTGCTCACCTCGGTGATGAATCTACCTGTGGGACTATCGTCTCTTAAATTTTTGGTGAGATCTGTTTTCTCACAGAGTTAACTTAACTGGCTCATGGGCCAAAGCCAGAGGCAGCTGCTGGCAGCTACCTGGACAGAGGGACCTGCTGGTTTCCTTGCTCAGAGGTCCATGGTGCGCCCCTGTGTCATGGGTGGCCTTAAAGGAAGATAAACTTAGAGGACAGATGTCATTTGTTTATAAGAACAAATTATCCTGACAGAGAGTGTTTGCAGCCTTACAGCAGAGGCTGTCAGATCTTTTAGTATCTTGTTAGCTTTCATCTTCTTTCTGGTGGATTGTAGTGCCTTCTGCTGTGCTGTGGCTGAACACCATTTCCTTCAGGCCTCATTGTTATAGCTGTAGAAAGGATTTTGCTATTGTGACACTGGATTTTTTTTACTTGGTTAACTAACCTGGTAATGAAGCTTTTTGTGCCATCTGCATCATGTCAGCAAAGTAATCTTCAGATTAGACAGCAGCTGGGCATGGTTTTTCCTGACAGATGGTATCCTGTCATCTCTTTAGCAGCTGTTTGGACATGGCTGCACGTCAACGCTACCATGATATAATCATTGTAGTCCTGTGAAGCAAGCCCAGTGTGACCCTTAAGGCACTTGGCATCATGCTGTTGATGGCATATTTTGCAAGAATATTTTGAAGAAAGGGTACGGAAACAAGAAATCTGAGCATGTGTTGCATATGTCCTTCCTTTGCACACTTTTATGGGGAGTGACAAATGTGTTCAAGCATTTCAACAGTAAGTCTTTTGCTGGTTGCAAACTTAAATTTTGGATTTAGAAAGCTATATAGAGTTACTATGAAACCGTGCCAGTTTTGCTGTAAAGTTACATTGTTCTGTCTTTATTCCATTGGTATTGAAGACATAGTCTTTTATATTTAGCATTTAATTAAAGTTCTAGGACTTGTCAACCAGCAAATTTTAAAATCAGTGAGAGAATGTTAGTGTAAATGGTGGAAGGCTGCTCTGAGAACATACTTAAATCTTTTCTCTCACTTGATACATACAGTCCTGGTGATTTTAACTGAGTCAGGATGGGGATACAGGAGTTAACAGAAGTCAAAGCTCTGAAGAAAAGGAGCAAGAGAATGATTTTCCATCTTGGAATTTAAATGTTTAACCTGGCTGGTATAATGAGATTCTTTACATTTTTCGACTCTTGTATTGTAAATTACAAGCCTTAGCCATGTGTTTTACATCTGAAAGCTCAGTGCTCTTCACTGTTTAATGTGTCCTCAAAGATGACAGTGTCCTTTTTTCCTTTTTTTTTTCCATGTATGCCTCTTCAACTTAATCACATTATGTGCTTTTTCTCTGCCTATGTTTGAAGTACCAAGTGTAACATTAACAGATGTGACACAGATTCTTATATGTCTTGGTGACTGGCCCTACAGAAAACTTGATTGGCAGTCTTTTTGAGTCGTGTGTGTCTGTGTTTATATATACACACATACATATATTTGCATCCAAGCCACTTCAGCCACTATCTCAGAGTTCAAAGAATCTGCAGTATGAGTGCTAATTTTGTCCAGATGTAAGTTGTTTTGGTCAAACCGAGTTGTACGTAGGACCTCACCACAGGAATCACATTTCCAGTGCCTCCTTCCTTGACCTTTTCTGTGTAGTTAATTAGCAAATATTGTGACTATCAGTGAGGATTGGCAGGTGACGATTAGATTCTCTGTTTCTATGGGGGATATTTTACTTGATTTTACCACCAGGCTACACAGCTTTGGTCAGTAATATGCACATGAGAAAAAACTCACATGTCCATTAAATCACTCAGTATTCCTCAGTGTTGGTTAAGTTTTAAAGAAGTTCAACACACAAATACAAAACATATTCACAGTGCAGCCAAGTGTACAACAATAGACTTCTTAGCTTCTTTTTGTTTGTTTGCTTGTCTTTTTTTGCTGACAGTGAGAAATAACAAAAATATTCCGAAGATTATTGTGGGTTCTCTGTGCTCGGTAGCTATGGAGGATTAACATGCTATTTTTGGTCGAATTCTCCCTTACAAAGGAGCAGTGAATAATAACAAATATGCTACTTCACTGTCATCATTGTTTCTAACAGATGGTTTAAAAAGGTTTTCAAGGACATGTCATTTTCCAAGGGTGATGAGTGGACTTTGTTTTACTGAACTACAACATTAAAAGACCAAAAAACGTTTTCCAAATATCCAGACCTCTGACTTTCTGAGGATTCCATTTTTGAGTATGAGAAGCAGCAGATATTTGTTGATGGTTACAGATGATGCCAATGAAAGAGAAATCCGTGCCCACATGCCCAGGTTACACCATTTAAAATTCTTCTGCCCAAAGTTGTGCTTGTTGATAATCTGCTGCACTGTCAGCATATAAATACACATTTTGGTGTGAATGCTATGCAGCCCAGGTACCTCTTACAAATCCAAGTAGTAGAAAAGAAAAAATGAGAAAATATCTGAATGTCCAGAGCATTAGCGTGTTAAAATTGATCCATTACCATGGAAAGCATTTTCATTTTAACATGTTGAGGGATTGGGGGGTTTTTGTTTGTTTGTTTTTTTCTGGGGGAAAAAAAGCTCCTTTTGCTTATTTGTAGCATACATGTTTTCCTAAGTATTTTGCCAGCTAACTAGCGTTAATCATGAAGACTGATCTCTGTAAAGCTTATTTTCAGCCTCAGCAAGTACTATTGAGAGCACTAGCCAAATCTTTATATCTGGGTATCTTTATGTATCTAGATCTGAATAGGTAAAGGATGACATGAACTATAAACCAGTATTACTGACATGTTTCCAAGTAGATACTCAAAAGCCGCAGAACTCTGTCTTCAATGTCAAAACATAGCTTTGTTAGATTTTTTAACTGTAAATATTACACAGTATATATTTCCACACTTAGCAAATTAATGTGCATTACAGACAGCTTGAGACATCACTCCACCTAGGTTTGCAGCTGCTCTGGTTCGCACAAGGATCCTGCCAGCTCTCGAGGCTGTGGAGTTAATTGGAGCTGGATCCGCACCCAGGCACACCCAGCTGCTGCTGGAGTTTGGCTGGTGATTCAAGGATTGACCATCTCCCAGATCAGAAGAGCCAGAATAAAGTTTGATGGCTTTGTGCCATTGGAGGTGCTATCCTTTAGGTGAAATGTTAAACAGAAGTCAGGTTACTAGAGTTTGAGGACTTAGACACAAGAGTGTGAGCCCATAGTGTAAAATCTAAGCCTCTGACTTCTGTGTTTCACCTACCACCTGCATCTTTGTTTGACTTCAGTATTTACCTTTATTCTTACCCCCAAGCTTGAGTTGTTTGCTATATGGTGTGAAACAGCTATTCCCTTTAACCTGGAGCTGGTTGTTGAGAGATATGTTCTTTATACGGTGTTCATTTTTCTCTGGGCTATGTTTTGAAGACTTAATTAAGTGGTTTGGGATCCTTAGGGCAGTGTTACTGCATGTTATTGTTTTGTTACCTGCTGCAACATAAATGTTGGTTACTATTTTTTAAATTGCTTTGTATATACATGACCTAAATTTGTAAATCTAGTACTCAAAATGGCGTGTAAGAAGGTTGAGAGCACTAACCTGATTCTTTGGAGACAATGGCCCAATTCTTTGCCTTCCACCAGATTTCCTTATGGCACCTACTAAAAATAAACAAATGGTATCCATCTGAATATTTCACATCCTATTTTCTTCCAAAGTGAAATTCAAAAGAGAGGATACTAAGTTTCATGCTGATACAGCTGATCTGGTCAGAGAAAGGTACTTCTGTCTGGTCAAGTAGGCCTCTCCTACTCAAGATGAAAACCTCCAAAAATTAAGCAAGTCAATTCCATTGCTTTTTCCCTGGACATATACAGCAAGCATGAGTAGAGCTCTTTGTGGACACCAGCTGTGAAGCTGTGTGCTTCCCTGGAGCACAGCATTTTGTTTGAGAGACAAAATGTTTATTTACCAAGTGCAATAATACATTCATTATTTTTATGTACTATTTTTTATCACTTTTTTGTGCTGTGAACACTTGCTTTATTAGTTTTACCATATTAACTAATTGCTACATGTAATTTTTGCTATTTGAATGCTTGCATTGTCTCATAGCTAGATTTGCTGTTACGCAATTACTGATATTCAGTCAGCCTGAATCAATAGAATTGTTGTACTTGGAAAGCTGAATACTTTATATGGCTTTAACAAATTAATTAAACCTGCTATTATTTAGCCTGCAGGTCTAGCTGTACACAGCTTAATCCTAGTGGTAACAGATACATATGCATTATGAGTCCATAAAGACCTATATATTTCTAACTAGTATTTATGATTTTCCTATGCAGTGCTAGGTAACAAATGAAGCTTCTGTGGAACATTTGTGCTGGGAAACATTATCAAAACCCTCATTATTATATGGCCTATTTTTACAGCTCAGTCAGTTACACTGATGGGGAGAGCCTCAATAAAGTCAAGATTTAGTTTGCTGCTGATAAACACAAGAAGTTTGAAGGCCAGCTGTCATTCCGACTGTACTCAGTCCTTTCTCAGACTTACTTCTTCTGCCTGACTTTAAGGCCAACTTGTTTGACAAAGTGTGCATCAGTTCACTGTGTCCCTGACCTACTGAAAACAACATTTTCTGTTGCATTTCTATTTTATCTATAAAGTTTTTCTATTGCCACTAATACTATACCTGATAAGTCATATGCTTTATACAGAGGATTCGCTTATATGGTTGCCCTCACATCAAATCCTTCTGTGTCATGGCTTTCTCCTACCTCTGGAGCAACAGGCGTGCCAGGACCTGCTGACTGTCCTGCTGGACCAGGAAAATGAGCCTGCAGATCAGAGAGACCAGGGTATTGCACCCCAGGAAGAGGTCAAGAGCACTTTCTGGAAAGCACGCTCCCTTGCAGAATTCCCTGGCTTCAGCCCCTGGCCAGCATGCCCTGCCTGCCCTCTGCAAGTGCCCTGATGTGGGGGATGTAACTGTTCACACGACCCTGCGTGTGGAGCCTGGTGTGTTCAGGAACAAAAACTTGGCAGGTCTCTAATGGGCTTGGACCAAGCCCTGTGTAAGGCTGAGTGTTGATGATTGACTATGTCTTTGTCTGAAATCATGCTTCAGTTCATGTCAGAGGAAAGACTCTGAAAAAGTAACTCTGAAAACTAGAGACCTTCAGGAAACAGCAAACCACTCCTGTTCCGAACAAACTGGAGGTGCTACCACGTTTCCCCTGAGAGTTCAGCTCTCTTCTTCTAGCTGAGCCATAGAAAATTAGTGGGAATCAACACTCACAATAAGAATTCAAGGAAGAAATTACCAAATTTCTTTGAATCTTAGTAACTGGCCTCATTTCGAAGGAATAGAGAAAGATTTATTGGTTTATTTCACAGAGATTGAGTCAGTTTCTTCTATTCTGTTCTCATGAGACAGAAATAATTTGCTAGTTTCGTGATTGCTTTATGATCTTTGCAGTACCAGTAACTTTGTTTGCTTAAATCTTCAACTCCTGATCTCCTTTAGCAGAAATAGTCTTGAATTAGATTTAGTCACACTTCTGCTCATTCCTGTTAGTGTAGGCCAATCTTTGGCAAAAACAATTGTATTTGTCTTGCTATTCAGATTGCTCCAAACACTTCTCTTTCTGTCAAGTGTATTTGTTTGTTTGTTAAAAAAATGATTTCTCTGAACTTCTGACTTCTGTAATATTCCTCAAGGCAGTCATATTCATGAGAGTAATGAAAATTTGTACCTTTCTTTGGTGACATGAAAGAGTATGGCAGGGTTGACTGGATACCAGCATATCCTGCTGCTTTCTTCTGAGCACACAGGGGCAAACACACATTCTTCTTCGATCTCTGAATTTTCTTTGAAGCACATCTCTGCTATTGGACATGTCAGTGGCTGTTTCAAAAATTCTTCTACTTTTTGGGCCAAATGCCTTACTTTTGCATTTGGGACACTGACTTGCCAAGATATACATACATGGCCAAAATTTGTATTTTTTAGGGAATTTTAGAACTTTTTTCTCTCCGGATGTGCATCTGGGTTTTGTTTTTCTTTTCTTCCTATTCTCCCTGTTGTTTTTGTTTTCAGGGTGGTGATGAGTTTTTTCATTGTAATAGCATTCTAATGCAGTGACATAAATCCTCTGCTAATAGGAAACAGAAATAAATAGCTTTGTATATATTCAATGCAAAGAACATTAAGTATAGCAAGAGTAACAAATGTCAAATAAGACAAGTTAGGAACCTTGAGTTGTCAGTGGACTTTGATGTCAGAGAAAAGGTGTGGAAGTAACAAGCCTTTGCCATTTCACATGCTATACTTGGAGGCTATTCTGTGCCAAAAATTGGGTTGCTAGATTGCATGCTTATTTCTCTCTAGAATGTCTGTGTTTGGGCAGGTTTTTTTCTTTAAGTTTACAAGAGAAGATACTTCTTTTTGCCCACATCAGACTTTCCCTTGTTCCTCAAACATTATTGTTAGTAGCTGTTAACCAAGTGAAACACATACCATTAAAACACAAGGGAAGCAAGTTTAAGAGTTAGGAGGGGCATATGGGCTGAGTGATGTCTTAGCTTAATTTTCTGTAATGTAGGAGGCTGGGAGTGAAGTGTATATTTTATAAAGCATGGGCTTATAAAAGCCAACTTCCTTCTGACAGGTTTCTTGGGGATATACAACCAACCTATCCTCCCAGGACAGTAGAATTTTGAATGTCATGAAATGTCTTGGTCACTGCACAGAATAATTTGAACCCGTAGAGAAAAAATGAATTCAGATTATGTTTCCAGCCATTGTTATTTTTAGTTAGGCCACAAACCATTAATGGCTGTTTAAAGTAGGGGGTTCCGCATTTTTCTCCTCAAGCATGTGCTGTTTATTTGCTACCCGTGCAAGTACACAGCCAGAGTGCTCGGTCCCTCCAAGGACATTGGAAAGGCTTCAGAGGAGCCAGCTTGCACTGGGGCTCAGGGAAGGGATCCTGGCTGTGCTGCATACAGCCTCCGCGGGGATGACTGTTCTCAGATGATTTCTCCCTTTGCTTAAGGAAAGGCCAAGATGCTACCCTTGATCTTACAGGACATGAAAGTAGGCCTTGGCTGTAAGTACTCCTCTCAATTACAATCTTGGATTTCTTTTGGCAGGTCATTTTCACTCTTTATATTTCTGATTTCTGTTCTTTGACTTGTTTACAAAGGTACAACTGTTTCTGACAGAGATTGCCTTATGTCTGTGTTGCACAAAGAGTTGCAATTTTGCTTTGAGTCTGAAGTAAATTAATACTGTCTGACAAATAAATTATCAAATAGATATGTTAGCATCTCGGGCACGTGAGGAATATCCTTCCACCATCCCTCTTTGTTTCCTTAACCCAGAAGGACTCTTGAAAATGTTCTTAAATGCATCCAAGCAAGATTGCATAGAGGCAGGAGGAAGAAAGCAGTGTGCAAAGCAATATTGGCAATCTTACTTCTAGAATGGTATTTTTCTTCTCTTCTTACTCTTTTCCCGCCCCCCATCCCACTCCAAACCCTCTTATTTCTTGTTGATTTCCTCTGCTGGGATAGCAATACATAGTTGTGGCAGCCCAGTGTTTATTTACAAGTTCCAGCTAAAATTTAGCTTCCCATCTTTCAGTAAGACACTGCTGTGTATTTTAAAACACTGATATCACTATCCCCATTTGTAATAACTGAGGCAATATTTTCATCTCCTTGCTTGTTTTCTTTTTTTTTCCTTCATACACGAGTGTCTGTCTTCACTTTCTTTTTTACCTGAAATTGAAGACTGGTCCAACAGAGCCTTTAAAGATGCTTAGCCTGCATTCCTGAGAAGTCTTAGTGGAACTTCTTGTATTTTTTCAGTTAAACTCTGAGTGCTTAAATACTTCACTGGAGTAGACCATGTTACAGATGTAGCAAATGAAAATCTGCCCCTATTTTCTTCTTGTACCCTCCCGGTTTATTTCAACCTTTTAGCCCTGTCCTACTGAAAATACAGCCACCAATCTTTCAGTGGAATCTTGTAAATCCTATTGATTGCAAAATGAGTGAGCACAGGCGTAGAGATTTGCAGAGGCTGGATCAGCTCTGAAAGTGTAATCACTTTGGAAGGACATAAGAGGACGATGGAAGTTTTATTAATTAAAGTTACAATTTGTTACTCTCATGTTGCTAATAATTCCTGTAAGAGATATGTATGACATTGCAGCATTTTAAAATTCTTGCAAGAAAAAATATATAACTGCTGACCTATGGGCCTAGTGTTTTGAAAACTGTCGTGATCTTTTATTCAGGGAGGTATATTTTCCACCTGGTTTGAGATCTGATGGGGAATTGACACCATTAGATGTGCCTTTATGCAGATCAAGTAAACTAAGAATTATTTGTAAATTGGAATTAAAACCTCGTCTCTTTAGGCCCTGTTTCAACTCAATAAATCAAGGCAGGTTCCTTCACAAGGAGCTTCAGAGATCTAAGCTACTCCCCTGCTCTGTTTGACCTTCTGATTTTTCTCTCTCAATGAGAATATACAGAGCTTCTAGAAACTGGGCTCCTAAATTCAGTACTTCAAACTAGATGCCTGCAGCAGATTGTGTGACTTTCTACAGCCTGCCTGATCAGTGTATGGACAAACTCACATCTTCCTGGGATCTGACTTTATTAATGGAAAAGAAAGACTAGTGCAAGCCATGTCCCTACCCTCAGATAACCTGGAATTCCTAACATAGACCTGCTGAGGCCCTGCTTAATTGTTTATGTATTCACTGAATCAGAAAGGGTGATGGAGCTATTGGTTTTTGGAAGAATGCCCTTGCTTTTCCTCCTCCTCCTATAAAATTTGCAGGTCTGTTGTAACTTAATGGCAATCCTGACTTTGGGTCTGTGGTTTGTGCTGCCATACAAAATATTTTTGACCTTCTGCTGACCCGCCTTGTTTAATATTCAAAGGCAATTGTTACATATCACTTTCCTGTGTGTTTCTTGCCTGTTTATTTGCTCCAGAAGATGATGCTTAGATCGCTGTAATCCTAACAGCCACAGAGGATTTGGCTTTGGTTTGAGTTGTTAATGTGGTTGAGTGACTCAATAGCAATGATAACGTATTTATCCTGGATCTCCCAGCAGAGTGAAGCAGACAGAACGCAACCTGAAGAAAAGTTTCCAATAAAAATATTGCTCTGACACTGTTCAAAATGCAAATTAGCAACCCAAAATCTTTCAGCCAAAAGCACTGTTTAAAAACTAATTAAAAAAGAACAAGCATTTGTATTAACCCCGTTCCAAATTATGTAAGCCACTGTAAAATATTTTGCATTGATATTGCAATAAACTGAAATTATGTAATAGGCTGTCCCTGCCCTTCTGCACAGAGATTCAGAAGCTGTTTGTGGCCCCATATTGAGGAGTTTGTAATCTAAATAAACAAGACAGACCAAAGCTAGAAGGAGAAATAGACAAATAAAATGATACACCCACAGTTGTGCAGCTGGCCAGTAGCAGAGCTCAAGCTAATCTAAAAGGTCCTTTGTCACACGAAATGTATGTTTCTTCAGTAAGAAAAGCCTGGGTAATGCCAGCTAAAAGCCAAGTCAATGGGCTTTCAGCAACTACTCACTATAATTTTAGAGGCAAGACATAGGCAAAAATGTGTCAACTTAATGAATTCACAGAATGAGACAAAAGATACAAGAGCATTGTCTCCTGTGTCATGAAATGGAATCAGGAATAACATGTCCCTTATCACAGTGTGGTATTCTGACGTACACACCCACAATAATTAAGTGCTTTTTACCCTGACATATAGCAAAAGAGATGAGATTCTAGGAATATCTTAGTACTTTGTCTATTCTAGAATGGCAATGCATATTTTTTATGTCCTCATATCTTAATCATCAGCAGTTATTTTATGCCTTTTCTATTTTCTTTTTTCAGTACAGAGGCAAGCTTGTTTAAATACTTGCTCATTTCTGATTGCAAGGTTTTTCCCAAGGCTATTGACATGGTTTCCTTTGTTCAATTAAATCTAGCCAAGTACTAATATCTCCTGAGTAACAGTATCATTACAGCAGAAAAAGCAGTTCAAACAAATTACACTCTATATTCACTTGTTAGGCACACATCCACACACTACCGCTATTAATTAATGTAATTGATAGGACTTAATTAAAATAATACAATCATTATAAATAACCTTGTCAGGTATTTAAGATACTGTATTTGAACAACTGAATGGATTTTTGGTGTCAGCTACTTAAAGCAGAATTTTTGGAGGATATGAATAATTTGGAGTCCAAGGCACACCACAGAAATTGTCAATTTTTGCAGCTGCATTTTATAATTTAAAAAAAAGACATGTTAACTAATGTTTGTAAGCATACTGTAGCTCACACTTGGACCTGGACTGTCACCTGAACGGATGCGCACAAGCTCGTACCAGCTAAAAGCACAGTCCTTTGCCTTATTAGAGAGCTGGAGAAAAGCAAGCAGAGCTGAAGGAGAAAAGCTGTATTAATGATATGATCTGCAGAGTGATTTTTGTGAATGGTGTCTAAATATTGCTTGTGTGCAGCCTGACTGAACTTGCAAGCATTTATTCACATGATTATTTTTTTTGCATCAATGAAAAGTCACATTCTGATTGCTTCTACAAATAGTGACTTCAGGACCTTTGGTTTGCATTGGCTTAGTGTGTGAGGGGCAGGGGGATAGTAGGTGGCATTTAATGTTATCAGGAAGTGAATGTAAATGTATTCAAATTGAAGGTATTTTATTGTCTTCCTTTCCTTCCTCTTTTGTGTCACTTGCTTTCTAAGATGATAAATCCAACAAGTTAATTTACCACACTCCTGCCTGTCTGACTTTTGTCCTGCTTGGAGGTTTTTGATGCAATTACATTTGAGTTCAATATATTTATAAAGAATTAGATCTTTTTTATTTCAGTGGCCCAAATTCAGCCATTAAAACAAAAAACCAAAACTCTTAGTTAACTGTTTTCAGATTTTTTGTTTACTGTCACTATTACACTTGTCCCTTGAGGTACCAGGTGAGCCAAAGTTACATTTTTATCATATTGAGGAAATTCACCTACTTCTAGTGATGTCATCTAATCGTTAGATATCTAGTCTGAGTTAATCATCCAAGCTTCTTTTCTAATATTTAGAGGGGGAAAAAAAGAAGAAAACAAAACCAAACAAGCAAAACAACATGACAAAAAACACCAAACAGGAGCCTGAAGAAGAATGTTGAAATCAATGACAAAAGACAATATGGTGTCAGTGTGTATGTTAGGTTCTTGTGTCACTGTCCTTCATTTCAGAAAACACCTGAAAATGATGACTTTATTTCTCCCTCCTTCAGCAGAATGTTTCTCCTCAGAATATTAATTAACTGTTAAGATTTCCCTTTTCACATATCCGAGCCTAAAATACACTGCCCTTATTGTCTTGTCATGTTTTAAGCCTGAAGAAGGTGATGTATTTTCTGGCACTGGATTTGTGACCATTTCATTCAGTATGAGGAACACTGATGGATGAACTTCTTTGTGTGTACTTTATCTTACAAGTTCTAAATCATTAATTGTTCTATTTTTGGACTGCCATGCATTGATTTGATGTGATAAAGGGACAGACCATCTGACAGACAGTGACAAGTCCGAGACAGCCCACTTTGCTTTGTTCTGGTTTTGGCTGGGATAGAGTTAATTTTCTTCCTAGTAGCTGGCATAATGCTGTGTTTTGGATTTAGGATGAGAACAATGCTGATAACACACTGATGTTTGATAGGTAGTGCTGACACTAGGCAAGGACTTTTCAGCTTCCCATGCTCTGCCAGGGGCACAAGGAGCTGGAAGGGGGCACAGCCAGGACAGCTGACCCCAACTGCCCCAAGGGCTATTCCATACCATACAGCGTCAGGCTCAGTATAGAAACTGGGGGAGTTGGCCGGGGGGCAGCGATCGCTGCTCGGGGCCGGGCTGGGCATCAGTCAGCGGGTGGTGAGCAATTGCATTGTGCATCACTTGTTGTTGTTATTATTATTATTATTATTATTATTATTATTATTATTATTATTATTCCTGTTCCTTTTCTGTTCTATTAAACTGCCTTGATCTCAGCCCATGAATTTTACTTTTTTTTTCCAGTTCTCTCCCCCATCCCACTGGGGCCAGGGCAAGTGAGTGACCGGCTGTGTGGTGTTTAGCTGCCTGCCGGGTTAAGCCACAACAGCCTCCTGTGGTTTGGCTCAGGAATTAAGACTTTTGTGCATAGCAATATCATATCTCCATGATCATTTGAGTATGGTGCGTGTAAAACAGAATGAAATACAAGAGGGAAAACGGATTTTGCCAGACTCCAGAAGGTTTTCTTTGTTATAAAAACAACAGGTATTGGTGAATTCTTTTGCTAGTCATATTTTGGAATATGAAGTAGCATTGCTATACTGAGTTTACCTGTAGAAGAAGTGACAGTAGTTGCGACGTGCCCAAAGTTAGAGTAAGGGAAGTGCAGTATAGCAAGGTTGTATAATCAGTGACATATTCAATGCACCAGTTAGGCACCTAAACTGACACCAAGGGGGTATTAAGAGCCTAAATTCAGAATATTAATTCAGGAAAATCCAGCCTAGCTCATAATCAGAAGTTTTCATAGAGGAAAGCTGTACTCCTGAACATGCCCAGCACAGTGTTTCTCTTTGCATTGGGTTAGAGAAGGAGGTGGCTGCCTAAGATTTATTGGCATGCAGAACAAAATCATTTATCTGCGTAAGCTCTTTGGTGAGCCTTATATGTGTGGTCAGGTCTTACCGGCCTACACCAAATGGTCTGTGGTAGCTGTGGAAAAAGACAGAAGGCTAATCCCTGAAATATTCCTGCAAGAAGCTGGATATTTGTGCTCTCCTCAGTTCTGCCTCAAGGTTGCTGTACAAGAAGGAGAGTCTGACAGGCATTGTAAAGCTGAGAATCACATTTCTAAGAATGATTGTCTGCACTCTAGGTTAGTACTAATAGCAGGAGTAGAGCCCAAGCATCAGAACTTCTAGGTCATTTCCAACCATGAGCTCATATGTCAGCAATTTTTAAAATTTTACTTGCAGACAACTGGTAAATTTGATAAATTCGGAGACTGCATTTCTGACAGTTCATTGGAGAGCTAAGAATGGATTTCTAATGCTTTAACCATATTTTAAGCCAGTGGTTCTCTGTTGATTGTATTGGTGCTGAAAGTGGAACTTTTAGAGTAATGCAGTGGAAAATCAGGTCAACAGACTACTGGTCAGTGACGGTAAAACCCAGGGTTGTGTAAAGTGTTGCAATTCTCAGGCTAATGATAAGCCCATAGAAGGAGCAGATTTGATAACGTTTGTAGCACAAATGAGAAGGATAGGTATCTCTAGATTGTCATGTCTCCAGAGGATAATATTTAGGCTTTACAATAGATTGCCACCAAAAACACATACAAATTAGTTGAAATTATTTATTTTACACTCAATATGTGTCTGATACAAGAGACCCCTGCTTCTAGGAACTTTCAGTGCCAGTAAACCACCCAATAACCCAGCATTGAAGAGTAAACAGAGCCAAGGAAGAGCAGCAGCTATAAAAGATCCGTGTAACAAAGTTAAAAGTTAGTAGAATTGCTTTTAGTTTTTCATAACTGATAAACAGTTGAAGTATACAGTGAACTACTATGAAGGTGAAGCTATTTAAGGGAACTAGTCAAAATATGTCATATGTAATAGTGAAAGGCCTATTAAATAAGCACAAGCTAAAAGACTTCAACCTGTTAAAAATATTTTGCATTCAAGCTAAGAGTTCAAAAGGTCACTGTTTGGCATTTCTCCTTATGGGCAAATCTAGAGAAGTTAACATGCCTTTAGTAAACAAATTCTGATTGAAAGCTATTCAGAACTGTCTCTATTTATTCTGTTGGAATCACATGGTAGAGATTTCCTTTCTACTACAATAGAACACATGGCATTATCTGTTTAATGGAGCTGAAATGGATTGCTCATTAAGTGGCATTACTTGATATGACACAGAAACACTAAAGCATGTGTACCTGTAAAGTGGAGTGTTTTAAATGTATGATGCAATAAGCCTAAATGGTTAGCAGGAACATGAATTGGAATAATACCTTGAACATAAAAATGCCTGCTTTTTTTTTTTTTTTCCTTTTAGCAAACATACATTAGTTGAACTTGACAGTAATTCTGAAAGACAGGTAAACGTTGTTATAAACATATAGCAGATGGTTAAACTGACATAAATGGAAGGTGAGAGATTTGTTCAAGGTCAGAGAGCAAGTGCCCAGGAGTTCTGACTTACAGTTCCCTGTTCTGATCACAAAACAAATCTCCTTTGTTCTAGATATTTCTACATTATGCTTTAAATGAATAGCCACTTTATTTTGCTTCTGCTTCCAAAGTATGAGTACAGGGCCTAAACAAAGGACACAATCTGTGAATTTTGCCTTTAAAGTTAGTGCAATTTTTATTTTGTTTTAGGATCAAGGACACAGACTCATATACTGAGGGCACTTGCATCATCCTCTGCTACAATTAGTAGTTTGCTACAGAGATAAGTCATTGACTGTGATTGACTTCTGTCCCATGCTGTCCACTACCACTTCCTATGCTATACCTGCAGTGCGCCAATTTTATCTGTCAGGAATCTAAATACCCTTCAGTTTTGGATTGCTGTTTGAGTTCTTCTTTCCTTGAACCTGCTGTTTCTATGCCAAACCTGTACAAGGTCCATGTAGTACTTTAGCAGTATATGGTACTCTCCTTGACTCTTCTGCCTTTTACCCAGAAGCAATGATTTCTCCTTCATTTTCTCTTTGCTGATATTCGGCACATCCAAATGAACTAATAGCTTATTTCTGTTAAAGCCTACCATTATCTAAAAGTGGTACTGTTGTAATCATGAGATGCTCCATAACTGAAAGTTGAATATAAACAAGCAGGTTGTATCTGATTTTTCTTTTTTTATATCTGTGGACATGCAAGAAGGGGAATTCTTACACTTTTTTCCTTCTTTTGGCCAAATACTAGATGGTCATCCTGCCGAATAAATATGGCAAGTGTAGTTTAAACACAGAGTGGGTGACTGCAGAAGGTTTATTTATTTAAATGGCTTCCCGTTCAGATGGAATCTAAACAGAAGAGCATAAAAGTTGTCTCTCAAATCCAAACCAGAGTTTTGGCTGAGCTTATTAAGTATGAGGCGTCTGGCCTTAAAACAAACAAACAAAAAAATCTCTCTTTTTGCCTGTGAAACACACTTGAAATAACTTCCTCCCACTATTTAATTTTCATTTCAAAGCCTTTTTTGTACATTACCAAGTGCAACCCAAAAACAACCCAGTCAAATAAATGCCAAACTGTTACCTCCACTTTACATATGTAACTCAGAGAGTTTATGTGACATGTCTTAAGTCAAAAAGCAAAATACCAGCAGAATAAGATTTAGAATTGAGTGGACTCTAATCCACCAGGCTATGCTCAGCCCACTAAACATGACTTTTATTGTGCACCCAAATACCAGCTGGTGATCACTTGAAGATTGATGGTAGCATGCAGCTCTGGAATGTGCTCCTAAATTCACTCTTTGTGTCAGTCTTCATGGTGCGAAAAAGAGTGAAATATGGTTACGTTCTGTGTGTTTAAACAGCAAGCATGCTACCCACAGAACACATCTCCCTGAGGGGCTTGAGCAAAGCACCCCTACTCCCACTGAGCCACATCTGAAAAATGACACCTAACAGTGACAGACCCACTTCCAGCTTCCAAATCCATACAGAAATCAAGTAAGCTTAAATCAAATAATACTCAATGCACACACCTGTATTTGGTTTTGAAGTTGACAAAAAAATCCTTAAGTCTTAATTAATTTAATATTGAAAATACTCATCGTAGTAGGTGTTCAGCAACACAGTGAACATTGATGATGAAATTAATAATTTCCAGTTGTGTTCAACCTCTGAAGTCCTCTGGGGGACATGGCCAAACCTTGTTTCCAGTGAAGCAGGTTGTGGCATTACAGTAATTCAGAAAAAAAAATAAAATCTGAACATGCAATCTGATGAAACCACATGGCTGTTTCTCTGATGGGAGGGAATGCATTTTATACACCAGAAAAATGTATTTCAAGGGAAAAAAAAAAAAACGGGAAAACATTTAAGGATAGGCTTGGCCTTTGCTCGTCTCACAGACCAAACTTTCCTTGGCTTCAGGAGGTATCCCAAACACCCACGTCCAGAAAACAGTTTGCTTCCTGTCAATGCAAAAGGCTGGGTGGCCTCTTGGATGCAAAATCAAATTTAATCAAAGAGCCCAGATTAGGCTACAAGGGATAATTTAACCAAACAGAACAACAAAGAAAAATAGGAAAAGGAATGAAGAGTATTGTGGAGAAATATTCTACTATTCTAATATTTCTATTCTAGAGATAGGAATATCAAGAGGAGATTTGGATAAAGTTGAGAAAGAACTGTGGAATTGAGTGTGGCTGTCTCTTTTGGTAAAGTTCATTATCTCCAATGTAATGACCCTTCTGGCATCATGTTGGACTAAGAGTTCATTGAAGGTTCACTGAAGGAGGGATGCCATTTGTTGACCTCTAGCTGCTTTGTTTTCTCACATAGTGGAGGAGAATAAGTGTTTCTTTTTTCCTTCCCAGATGTAAAGCAGAGCTTGCTAACTTTCTAGACTTGGTATATAGAGATGAGAATCTGATATATAGACAAGAGTGTATAGACATCAGGTATATGCATAACATGGACTGACATACTGATACTGATAGGAAACAAGAAAACACACTAAATAAGGAAGCAGTAGTTTACCCAGTTGTGTGTGATACCGGCCATCCCGCATACCCATTTCCTTATTTTTGCTATAGACAACTTGGCTTCTTTTATGAGCATCCCTCTGTATTCAGAATTGTCTGTGTCTAAAAATACTGCCTTTTAATTCACCAATCTATTGATATGAATTTATTAATGAAGTTCTTTTTGTATCTGAAATACTGGCCTCCAAGCCTTCTTCAGCTCATGGCTGAGTAAATTTTACATTATTTTACTGAAGAATGAATAAAAGCTAAGCACTTGGGATTTAGCTCAATCTCTTTATGCCTGATGTTTGCCTCATAGCTAATCCTAATTTGATTGAAATTATAATAATAATAAAGAAACTGTAACCATGCCTGCATATACAGAATTGCCCTTTTTTATACAGAGTAGGGGTGAGAAGTGACTGCTCAAGAGAGGACCAATATGTTTTAAGGAGATCTGTGGATAAAAGGGCATGGCTAAAATCGCAGCTAAAGTTGGTAACATCAATAAAGGCAAGGATTACTGCAGCAAGGGCAGTAATGCCAATCCTAGATATACTGAGATTGGCTGAATCTCTGGGGAGGTTGCTCTTTGAAGGAGAGAAAGGAATATAATGAAAAGGGTTCCTCTGCCTCACCACAGTGAAGTGGGTTCTTACTTCATTACAGAAACCATAATGAAATATTTCAGTGGTTAAGCTGTGTTTTCACAATGAGTTTTTATTAGCTCTGGCAGCGAGTAATTCTGCAGCTTAGTGACAATATGCTTGGAGAGAAAAAGAACTGTGCACGTGAGTTGATATGAGGAGCTTTTTTGGTCAGATAAGAAGTGAAGAGACTACTGTCATACTTTCATTATTTAAGGTGTTGATTATTTTGCAGCATTTGATAGTTCACTACAGTTCAGAGGCACGGTTGTCAGTACATCAACGAAAATGTATTAACCCCTCAAAACTGCACATTTGGGGAGTAGCTGCCTCTGTCAGTTTTGCAAAGGGCAAATTATGTCTTCACTGTCTACAGGCTACCTCAATAAACCTGCAAAGTACACTCGTACACTGAAACAGAAAGGTAAACTTGCAAAGACAGACATTTCTAGCAGGAAAACAACTTACCTTCACTCAACCTTACTTACACTCTCCCTGCTCCTCTCTCTCCCTCCCCAATATTCAAAAACATCCCAGCTGATATCATCTGCCACATCAGTTTGTGGGGAGTAAATAGTCAGGTAGCCAAACCTAAGCCTAAAAAGGTTTGCTTTTATCACAAAAATAACAACCTGAATGAGATGCAAAACTAATGAGAAGTCCACTCAGGCCTCGTTCTCCTCCCAGAGGCCAACCCACTAGTGGCAAATGGGATGAAGATGAATGACTTGGGGAGAACAGCTCACAAGTTTCATGTTGTTACCCCTTTCTGACTTGGAGAATAGCATTAGCTTCAGTTTTAATTCATTTTTCAGATGGACAGTTACTATAATTCACTTTCTTGCATTTCTCATATCGTTTTTTTTAAATTTGGATCAAAGAGTTTTGGTGTCTGCATACAGTCAGGGCTTCAGCTGGCCAGTTAGTCCGATAGCTACTTGGAACATTTCTCTGTGTGACCGAGCATTGCAGGAGGAAGCACAGCCATTCCTTCAATGACATGATTGCTGGTCCACTAGGAAAAAGAGCAAGAGAGAAAACATAAGAGATTACAGTGAAAAGATATACTGCTCCCAAAAGTAAAATAATGTGGAATTTGTCTGACTTCTCCACGGGTGTGGCTTTTTTTCTTGCTCCATCTCAAAAATAATGTCATACTTGGCAACCAAAAGCTTCTCATTCCTGCATCTGGAAAACAAAAACTTCTCAAGCACCAATGGCAAAGCCACCGTGTGCACCCAGGCTAGTGAGACAGGTTGAGCTTGTGCAGCCTTAGGCAGTGTGTCAAGGATCCTCTCCATGTCTGTTGGAAAAAAAAGTGTAAACTCTGTATAACTGTGCAGACTTTGAAGAATGCAGCTTGTGACTCTTGGAGAGCAGTTTTCACACTGCAGAGCTGTTATACACAAGCTCTTTAAATGCAAGTCACGGAGAAGACTGGCTCCCATCTGATGTGGCTAACTCAGTGGCAGGAATCTTAAACCCAGTTGGCCTGTCTTTTTGGGTCTCCACACTTGCCAAAGTTGTCTCTCTGGTTTTGGGACCAAAAATGAGAATAAAGCCTGGACAGGTTAATGATGGGCAGAAATGAGCAAGGTAATATCTAAAAAACCAGTTATCTTCTTCTGGAACATTCTGTAGAGTGGCAGTATTTGTGACATCTTCTAAAATAAAACCCACAAACTGCAATTATATAAAGGGATAAGGTTGATGACTGGTAAAATTGTAACTGCACACTACTTATTAAAAAAATAAGAAGCCCACTCTTCAGAGTTTTTATTGAAATACCTATACAGACTTCAGAGGAGTTATTCCAGGTTTACAGTGAGGTAAGTGGAGGAATAATCTGAAAATTATGCCAAGAAGTGTCTGCAGCCTAGCGAGACTAGCTGGCTGGAGGGTGTGGGTGGTCTTGCATAATTCTCAATGAAGGAATCTCAATACTGGAATATTTGGCAAGAAATGGAATAGCTATGCAACTGCCGTTTGGAAAAAATTGACATAATTTTTCCTCTTTGTTTCGGAATGGGGCTTCTATTGTGGAATGTGGTATGATTTCATCATGACAGTATCTGTGTAAGTCAAAAAGAAAATCAGCATTTTGATCATGTCTGTTCTTCATAATGTAAAGCTTCAATAAAAATGCACTTAACCTTGTAGGGTATGTTGGGTTGATGAATGTGTGACAGAGCCATGTTAATAAATTTTGCCACACACAAGTAAGTGACTTTCTCTCGTTGTGCGTTTTCTTTTGCTTAGAAAGCACACTCCTCCCGCACAAAACTGGCAGCTGCCCACAACTCAGTGGATCTGCCTCTCTTCATTCTTCAATGTAGCAAATCAAAGATGAAAAATTCTGATAGTTTTTGATAGTTTTAATAAAACAGCACTCTGTCATGAGCGATTCCCCTTTCAGTACAACTTTTAAAAAGCCCCAACATCAAAAGCCAGTTAATACTCCATTGTGAACTTTTTAAAGTCTACGAGTTAGCAGGATTTTAGGATGTCTGTGTGTCTTGTGAATTGTAAAACAAGGACTCATCTACTGACATATGTGAATGCTCTGCTTAAGGTCAACTATTAACTGGTATGTCTTTTCCTATCAACACATGGTCCCTTTCACAAAGAGCTATTGAGTGTTTTACTGCTCCTAATGTGTATTTTGAGCTGCTCAAAGTGACAGATTGTTCTTCAGACATGCTAGAGCTACCTCTGGGCCTGAATCTCCAAAGACTTCACCTTGGTGCTATTATTTCTATTTATAAAAGACTGCACTATCATAAGCCAGTAATGTTTAAATTCCATTTTCAACTCATTTAGCAAATATACCAAGAAGTATTCAAGGTGTATATTTAAACCAGGTCATATTTAGATATCATTGACATTTTCATGTTATTTACTCTCATTTCAAATACAGCAATTAAGTTTCCTTCTAGCAAATTTTACATTTTAGCTCTGGGCAAAGAGGGCTCCTGTTTCAGCATGTACTGTCTGAACTCCCTTCCTTCCTATCCTCCAAGTCATCTTGTTAATTAGTTAGCCTGTGATTTTATGAGCACTTGTAAATCTATTTTCTCCCCTCTCAATTGCTCATATTTTTTAATAAAACTGTAATTAAACCCCTTTCAGACAGATTCAGAAGCTAGCAAGTGTGCACATCTGTGATTTCCAGTCCTTATAAACCTATTATCTCCTTATACATAAAGCCAAATTTCATTCTAACAACATTAAAAAAAAAAAAAAAGTGCAAAGACTTCTCATGCATGAAGAAAAGATAAAGAGATAAAGAAAAGGTCAAAGGTCCACCTGAGCTTTTTGGGCCCCATGTGGTTAAGGCACACAAGGGACTGACTAGTAGCACATCTGGCTGCTTATGGCTCTTTGGCCAAATGATTGCGTACCTATTTATAATCAGCTTCACTCGAGAGCTGGTTGAGGCTTGGGTTTTAGTTTGAACACTGCATGAGCAGTGGCAAAATGCTTTAACAGCTCTCTTATCTCACCCCCTTAAGTAGGAGGAATCAATACAGGTTTCTTCAAAGAAAAGGAGTATGGACAGTGCAAAGGTGACTTGTTCTGAAGTTTTGAAAAGAAATATTTCAGACTTTCCTTGTTCTCTTTCCATACATAAAATTAAACAAATAGTCACATTGTATCCTCACAGAGCTGAAAAGCAATATTATAAATAGCATACTTTTTCCACAGGTACTATGTAAATATAAAAATAATACATTTATTTCTTCCATGTCCTTACACTAAAAAATCAGAAATAAGGCCAAGAAAACAATAGTTAAAATTGTTAGAATTTTATGAAATGTGATACCTTTTAACTAGGTAGTTAGTAGTTAACTAGTCTTTTCTGCTAATAAGGTACAAAATAGGGAAGTTAGCCAATACAAAGTAGAAAGGAAAATACTTAAACTAAAATAAAACATGCTTCTGGCTGAAGCATTTTCTGAAATTATTTTTTGTAACTTTGCAGATACCTCTGTTTCCACTCACATTTCTAAAATATATAAACATTCCTTTCAATGTTAGCAACATTGTGTACAGTATCTCTCTAAATATATACATGCAAATTAATTTTTCACCTGTTCAAAAGTGAGTAAAAGGGTGCACCTCTGAGTAAAAGGGTGCATTTCCATTTGATGCTAGAAGCAAAAACATCATTCTACTTAAATATTTATTTCTAGGGGAAAAAAAGGGAAAAAAAAAGGGGGAAAAAAAGAAAATTAGTTTCATTCCGGTTTCTAGAAGGTGAGGTTTTACGTTGCAGTTTCACATTTGGCATGGGCTGGCATGTTTGTTGGCATAAATGGAAGGTTTAATGAGGCTTAAGAGAGTCTTACAGTCTCCTTAACTAGAAGCTAACATTGTCAGGCTTACTGCTAGATGTACACAAGGCCTGTCGTTTGTGGATCCCATACACCATGAGGGAGTAAAAGAAAACAGCATTGTATTGCTGACTTCCAAATCACTAAGGCTACATACATAAAAACCATGCCAATTTGGGCAGCAGCGGTTCCCTGGGGAGATGTAGCCCATCTTTCTGGAAAGCTGTGTTTCTCCCCTTCACTGTGGTGCTGCATATGAAACTGGATTGCTATGCTTTACTCCCTGCTTTTTTTTTGAGGCACGTACACTAAATCTCTTTCTCTGCTCTGAACTTCCCCATAAACAACCTTCTGAGACTGAATCCTTATGCCAGCAGCAAAAAGGAGGAAAACATATTATTTCTTGTACTTTACCACAGGGGATTCTAAATTAAAAGCTTGACAGAGCATCCTAGGTTTGCTGAAAGCTCTGCCAGGCTGGAGACCGAGGGATGGTACAGTGCAGAGACGACTGCATGTCCTCTTTCACGTTTTGTAGTTTATCCATGACTTATCTGTGGATAAACTCAGTGCTTTGAACTTGCACTGGGGATATCTGCATACCACGGCTGTAGCTTACCAAACTCTGCAATATAATTTCTTAATTATATCAAACTTTTCAGTAACAAGTGGTTATGTGGATCTGCAAATTGGAAATAATCTTATTTTGGGAAGGTGCTGCTAAAAATTGTATTAGTTTCAGTAACATATGTATCAAAATGTCTACTGAGGAAGTCACTCATATTAGGGTCTTATCTTACATATTATTATCTCCTTTACGTTAGGAAAGTCAGGCTGTGTTTTCAGCATTGTGACACCAGTGAATTTGAATTAAGGGGTGATAAAAGGTTGATGCTGAGTGATTAAATAAGACATTCAGAGGACAACCTGATGAGTGGATCTAGCTTATATGCCCGTATGCAGGTTGGACAATTTGGGTATAACAGGCTGTGTTTGTCAGCCGGGCAGATATCTCCACCTTCCTGGATTTCTGGTCTTTGACAGCTGTAATTTGTTTTGTTCTGGCCAACACAATGAGTTTTGAGTGTTACAAAGGCTTTTGTGATGTTAATAATGGATATTACACAATTATTTTGTTGTTTCTCCTGTGAGAACACACCTTTTTTAAAAATAATACTTGCATTAACTTTTGTGGTGGATTGGAAGGATAATTAAAGAGTAGGTGTTAGACTGCCTAATTGTCAGTAAGCTGTACACTGTGCATGAAGAAAACTCCCAGCCATTGGGATCTCCAAAATGCACAGTTCAATAGTAATAATAGTTCTGGGGAGAGAGTTCACTGAAGCTTTTGTTTTTCATTAAAAGGGACAAAAGCTATATAACCTGTCCTCTAAGGTCAGATTTCTAACACTAAGAATCAAGTAGATATTAGCTTTATGACTGAGGAAAGCCAAAGCTAAATTCACTGACTGATGAAAAAAGGGCAAACAAAGAGTATTCTTGTATCATTAAGGATGACAGTTAGTTGTGTACGGACTATATTATTAACTTTTTTTTTATTGCCAAACAAAATTGTTAATATTCACAGAAAGCTGTCCGCAACATCATTCTCCATACAGGGTTTACTGCCTTGAATATTTGGTTAAATTCCCAAAGCATGGAATAGAATTTGTTTTGAAGGTCAGTAAATGTTTACATAATTTTTTTACAAAAACTTTGGAGATGGAAATCATTCTTCCAGCCACTGCTTTTTCCAAATAACAACACTCAGATAGTAAATCTTTAAAAAATCAAATTTTCTTGAGTGATTGTGTGGTAAATTTTGTTAAATGAGAAGGAAATGTGATTAATTATAAATTCCCTCCCCGCAGCCCTAAGAGGCTAATAAACTGTAAGCTTCAGCACTGAAAGAAATAAAACTAATAAATCTGTATGAGAGTATTTATTTCAGGGTTTTCCTTCCATCTTGTGAATGACACTGGGTTTCCATAGTCTCGTGGCGTGGCATAAGGTATTCTCCTCGTTAGCAGCTTGATGGAGACAGATTACCCTTCAGGTGCCTTAGAAAGACTAATACCATTGCAAAGAGGTTAAAAATCCAGGAAAATAATGGATTTTAACAAATGAAAGTTATGGCAATCAAATCCCTCTGTTTTTCTCTCTTGTTTAAAAACAATCGACATGACTGTGATCATCCTTTATGTCAATCATGGCTTATTCTTCGTCAGTCATTGTTACTCACTGAAGCAATAAGGAGGGGCATTTTCACTGTGCAATCACTGTGCTCGCATTTACCAGTGTTATGTGGGAAAGCGCTGTCTCTCCCAGTTTATATGTGCTTTCCTAGGAAATCAAGTGCACAGTTACGAGAAGGTTAAGTTTCACTTTACAGCTGCCAATATTACAGTAAAGTTAATAAGGCCACCTGGAAAAGGGATGAGCACTAGCTTCTCAGGCTTGTTATGAAAGGTCAGTCTGAGAATTTCAGAGAGAGCAAAGGGACTGCCTTTTGATGGCACTGTGCTGGTGAGTCTCCCAGGTACCTTTGAAAATCCTAGCTAAATGCTTACAGGGAGGATTTTTTGAAATAAAACAAACCAATTGATTTTTCAGGCACTGAAGAAAGACTTCTGAAAATTATGTAGGCAATTTTCATATAAATTTAATGAGTATTGTTTCATTTTAAACTTTTACATGAAGACTGTAAATCTGTACAGAAAATAGAAACATTATTTGTTTTTTTTTTATTACCGTAAGAAATGCATGTAGGCAACTGTTAGCTCCTGAAAGCTGTCACACGGCTAAGTGTGTCAAAACATCATATCTTTCAGTAACTGAAATTATTTTTCATCTTCCTATGAAACTCTTTAACAATCATGATAAAAATTAAGTGGAGCAATGTATCATATTTATCAATGCAAATCATACTCTGATAAGTGTTCTTTCAATCATTAAACCTCTAGTAGACAGGTATAAGTCCTACTCTGCAGCCTTTGCCTGTATGTTGTCTACAGCTTGTCAAAAATTGCTTTCCAAGTAATTTTCAGGGAAAAAATTATGCTTCCAGCTAAGTAAGTGTTTTACAGAAAGTGCATACTTTAGGCACACTTTTTTTTCTTGTTTTTTAATGGAGCAAATATCAAAAAATATTTTTGTTTTGAGAGTTTTGTTTTCCAAAATATCATTAGCCCATGTTAATCTAGTCATGTAAAAGGCATAGATGATTAATTTTGGATAAGAGATCTACTGTTTTCTATAGGGAACTAATGAGCAAAACCTTTGCTTTTAGCAAAAACTAGGCTTTAGCAACAGTGACAAGCCATATTGTCCCATACAAACAGTTTGCAAAAGGGATGGGGACTCAGTTCTTAGATTTATGAATAAACGTTATAGGAGGGCTTCATTTTTGTCTGTACTGTGTACTTGCCACCCTTTTAGAGTCACAGGGAGCACAATCCAATAATAATGCACATGAAGAAAGCATAATTATACGTTAAATATTTGAATAAGTAGAAATTGATTATTAAAGTTTTGTTTTTCCATTCTCAGCTCTTGAGAAATATCCCTTCTGTTATTACTGAAAACAAAAATAATCTGAGTGGGCATCAAAATATATTGGCCAAGCAAAGACAGGAAGGCTGAGCTTTCTCAAGGGCAGCAAGTGATACTTACATTGCAGATGCTTGTGCTATTCCTGCAATAGGCCTGGTCCTGCATTACTGAGATCAAAGGACATTTTTCACTTCACTTCATTGAACCAAGTTTTATGTGGGAAAAAAAAGAAAGAGCTAGTTCTACAGTTTTGATAGTTTGATCCAAATCCCCATAAACAAATAACTGAATAAATGGACACATTTAGGCTTGACTGAATACATACTTTTTTAATTTTAAATAAGTCATGCATGGCGATGAAGAACTAAAAAAAAAATTGACCTTGAAAATGATAAAAACCTATTCTTAAGTGAAGCCCCCTGTTAGGACAAGACAGTAAACTGTTCTTATGTAGTTTTCATTGATCTTGTGGATTTTCTGCTGTCATAAACTTCAAAATGTATTGAATGCATTGATTAAGTTAATATATGATCTTTCTTAAAAGCCAAAGCTGTAAATAATCATAGCCATTAAAATAATTAATTAGATGAATGAATAACAGCAATGCCTGATTTTTACGAGATATGTCTAGCTCCTTAATATACCAAAAAATCGCATTCAAACTGGGAAAGGGAAATTAGTTTTAACTTAACCATTACTTTATTACCAAGTGTCTGATGAGGGGTTTTCTTCATTTACCGACCCCACTTGTGTTCAAAGATGCCTTTATTTAGAAAGAAATGCAGTTGTGAAGCGAGAAATGCAACTGAACAGCTTTACTAACTTCTTGTCTTTACTATTTCAGAGCTGCAAGAAACTAAGACCTCTGAATATCACAGAATATCCCATGGTCCCCTGGATTACAGGATATTATTAATGGATGAGGATCAGGATCGGATCTACGTGGGCAGCAAAGACCATATTCTGTCTTTGAATATTAATAATATAAGCCAGGACCCTCTCAGCGTAAGTTCAAGATTTATTTTGAGAATCCAAGGTTGCTTTGCTATATGCCTTTAGGACAAAAAATGTGTATTTCATTATTTTGTGGCAGGCATGCACCTTATTGAACTGTTAGTCCTTAGTTTATGTGTAATATAAGATGAACAAAATATTAGCGTGGCTGCTTCTCAAACACTGTTTACAAACTGACCTGTTTACTTGTTTTGAAGCAACGTTCAGAATGGCTTGGCTTCATGAGGAAAATTTGTATCTGTTGATGGTTTCCCCTCCTCTCCAAGATTTAAGATTTAAGATTTAAGAGATGCACTCTTAAAAGAAGCCAGGAAGAGTAAGAAGAGTAAGATACATGCAATCATTTTCAGGTCGTAGGGAAAAAAACAACAGGAACACAGTTGCCTTTAACAACCTTCGACTATATATACATATTCTTTTTTTTGTACTCTGAAGCTTAATTGCTGAACTATTTTCTAATCTTTCGTTATGTCTGTGTTAGCCCTCGCCCTTCAGTTGGGTAGCTGAGACACCTCCTGTTTGGGTTTTTTTGGATACTGTGACCCTCATCCCCTTCTTGACGCCACCTCTTTTCTGGCTTCTTCCCTCACTTACTGACATGCCATTTTCTAAGGACTCTTTGTATCCCACCTCCCCAAACTGTGGTAGACAGCCTGGATATGAAAAGAATTGTTGTATCAAATGTTTAATCCACTTTCACAGATTCCTCTCTTGTTTCCAGAGCCAGTTCAAATCCAGCTTCTCTGCTTTTGAAATAGGTGGCCTGCAGAAGTACTTGTGTGCCCAGAAGCCTCACTGTTAAGATACTACCTCTCTACAGACTTTGCATTGCCTATCTTTAGATTATCACAGCTACAACACTACCTTAAAGTGTACCGCATAGGCCTTGTTCTGCCAAATTCATCTGATCCTTTAATCTATGGGCTTTATGGCTGTACCTCAGGAGTATCGAGGGGCAGAGATATCCAGCTTGCAGCAGCAAAGTTAAATGCCTTCCTTAAGAGGCAAGGCTTTTAACGTGTCAGGAGAGAGAGAGAGGCCCCCGCTGGAGGGTGATTAAGCACGATTAAATTAGGCTTTGCTCTGAATCACCCTCTGGACATGCCTGTCTACCTGAATTGATTGTGCAGGGTGTGCGGGGAGGCTAACTCTAAACGTACACCTTTAAATTAAATGCCTCTCCTGTGATGGCGTGAACGTGTCCTACCTCCTCATAACGGTACAGAAGTCTGCCTCTGAAATGGGGCCGGCTTCTCTGATCTGAAATAGCTTGTATGACCTTTTTGCTAATTCCCATCTCACCAGTGATCTGGCCACCCTTGTCTGGGAGCTGCTCCGCTCCCACACGGCACGCTTCAGCCTTCCCTTAGCAGGTTGCTTTTAATTCAGTGCAGAGTTCTGGTAGATAGGAAGGCCTCTGTTACTTGAAATATATTCTGCACTATAAAGCTGTGAGGCATTTCAACAATCCATTTAGGCCTGGAAAAACAATAATAAAAAAAATCAACAGAAAGCAAAAACACCTGAAGTTTTCTGGCAGTGAATGTGATCACCCACTATTAGGCTCAGAATTAATCTCTGCAATTCCACACGTTCTTTCATTTGTTTATTTATTTTTATAACAGATTCACTTTACTAATCTTATGCCTCTATAGAACCCTATATGCATACCTTCCTACAACTATCTGCATATATATGTACGTATGTGTATATATATACAGAGATCTTTAATGCTATTATTTATGTTATGTTGAGGCTAAATATTATTAGGCTCCGTCACCTACTAAATTTCTAGGGAGAGATTTCTAATGGATGTCTTTTCTATTTTAAAATCAAAACAAATAATGGAAAAAGCTCAAAAACTTTGGACTTTGAGTATAGATCAGATAAACATTCAGACATTGAGGTACTTGTCAGAAAACTGTCTGTAGTGCAAGACACCTTGCAAAGAAATCAAGAATATCAGCTTGAAATATTAAGATTTTAAGCAGGTTTTGTCATAAAATAGCCAAACTTTTACTGTTAAAACCAAAAATTTTTTACAAGAACCATTCTTTCAATAGTTTAGTCTTCTGGTTTCTAGTGTGAACAATTGCTAGAAGTTCAGCAGAAGCAAAAAAGTAAAGATGGACAGTAATTTAGACAATGATGATGAAAATATCTCTTATTTAGAAGAAAGAGATTTAAATAAGTTGATTAAGTTATCGTAAAATATTTAATAAAATTAATCTATATCAGCCAAAGATCTGGGCCTTTATTTTGTTCACTGCATGCTAGACAGAAAGTTGTTTTCATTTATCAATGAAAATCCTTTTTTTGCCTTATAATCAAGGTGTAAATATATAAAAATATTAACTTCTTAGTGTAAGTTAGGCAGTGAAGTGCTTTTTGGTTGTCATTAAAAAAATAAATTATATAATAGATATGTTACTTAAAAGATATTTCTTTCCTTACAGATTTTCTGGCCAGCGTCAGCAAACAAGGTTGAAGAGTGCAAAATGGCTGGCAAAGATCCTTCAGTAAGTTATAATCCGCATGCACACACATACACAAGTTACATACTTGGCAATAAAGTAAGAGCATCTTGAGTGCAGCCAAAATCAAAATGAAAGAATTGTTTGTTTTGCTTTCTAAATGCTCTGCAGGCCAAATGATAAAGTGAAATTGTGAAAAAGCAAGCTATGTAAATAGAATGCACCTTCAGACTTTGACGGATGGAAAAAGATAGGCATTGTCCACTTCCTTGCCTTTTTTTTCTTGTTACTCATCAAACTAGGTAACAGTACTTTTCCAGATATGTCCTGGGGATGACGCCGAGCAGTCTGTTCAGCATGGGGAGGCGCTCTGGCTGTCTGCTGGCCCCAGGAACAGACTCCACAGGCAGGTGGTGCCCACTGCCTGCAGCCTGAAGGCCCCAGACGCAGAACACCCCAAACACCTCTTTCTGCTACTTCCACAAAACAATGCCCAAATAAGTATCTGGCAACCAGTATGCTTTCCTAGAAAGAGGTAAAGATGACCTCTGGAATCACAGGAAACAGACCATGGAGCAGTTATGTTGAGTTGTTTTGCACCACAGCTGATTATTCTCCCATCTAAATGCAGAAACCTTCCAAAGGACCTAAATCAGATGGTAATTTCCCTATACACTCTTTATAAATAATAGATAGAAATGAGGTATTTTGGTAGACCCAGTGAGTGGTACAATACAGCAGATCCTGTCTTTGGCAGAGTTGTATGTTAATATGGTTATCTTCCTAAAGTAGTTTGAACTTAGTCTGTATATGCTGAGATTTTGTTAACAGAAGACAGCTAAATTGTAAAACAAAAAGCAGAAAGTCACATTTCAATTCTATTCAGTTACCTTTTGAGTTTTCACCAGTTCAGCAGCACCTAAAGGTCTTTCTCCTGGTTTTCTTTTTAGCTCTTTAGACATAGCTGTTTTCCAACTGATATGTTAGTATTAGGATTCAGAATCTGATCTGAGCTAGAAAATTGCAATTTCTCACTACTAAATTTATAAGAAAAGCCAATTAAATTTTGCTGATATTTTTATTTGAGCAAAAACCTATGGAACTCAGAAGCCTTCACATTAGGTAGAATCATCTTTGGAACATACTCCTCAGCATATATCTAGGATCATAATTAATGAAATGATTGAAGGATGTAAGCAGTTGTATATAAATATAGCTTTTAGTTTCAGTAATAATAGAATTAATGCAAAAGTCCACTGAATTTAGTATAAAAACTGTTACTTTTTTCAAAGTTCTCTACATCATGCCTAATATTTCTATTTATTTTAGCTACACACTTTGTTAATTAAGCCTACAGATTACATGCAACTGAGTTACTGCAATGTTACAATAATTCACCTGAGTCCATTTTGTAAGAAAAATGTCTGTGGGCTTTATTATGAAAATCTATTGCAAATGCTGATAACTGTAAGGAAACCAGAAGGTTGGCCTACTGGAGGGTTGCTGCAATATTGCTTTTTCAAAACTGTAGAGAGCAATTCACTATATTGCTGCAGAGGAACAGAATGATTATTTATTAATAACTATATTATGCTTATGAATAACTATATTATGGTTGGTATGGAAGCTTATCTTCTTTCTTTCCTGATAGCTAGGGTAGTGAAAAACAAGTATTTTTCTTATTGAATATCCTATTTTTCTATACATCTTTACATTGTCCTGGTTACTGCAGTGTGCAGTAAATTCTATGGCTAGTGGCCTGTTAAGCTGCACTAAATGTGAAAATAAAACATACGGCTTTGTTAATGGTGATTAATGTTGACCCTAGTTACTATGTCAACTGCATCATCAACTTGTGATAGACTGTTTAAGGAGTTCTTTTTTCTTTGAAGTTCATTAGTCCCAGTCATATTTCCAACACTCTTCTAGGGCAAAAATAGGAAAAATGGAGATGATATGATAAACAGAAAGTAGTTTGGGATCCATGGGGAAAAAAAACTAAGACACTACTAAGTATAGGACTCTCCAGAGAACTTTTATTTTTGTATATTTAGTGGTGAGACTTTCCTTACTTTTAATCATATTAAAGTACCCAAATGTTGCTGCATTAGTGGACAGATTTCTGGATAGAATCTCTGTTTTTACAACATTTTAATCATGGGTACAGTTAATATCCTGTAATGTAGTTAATTAAGAATGTCCATGTGCATCAACCTGAACTGATTTTTTTAATCCCAGCTGTGCATTGCAGAAGAAAAATTAAGTTTCAAAAATAGAAGTTTACATTAACTTTCTTAGCATTTTTCCTCAAGAAGTTAAAAGACAAAAAAAGGTATTGATGAGCAGCTGCTGCTCCCACTAAAATCAATGGTCTGTCTTATTGAAAGCTCACTGAAATAATGAGAAAAAGAGAACCCAATCCTAAATCACTGTTTGCAACTTAAAAAACATAGTTCTATTTTAATAGAATTCTTGTGGGTTTCATTCCTGATAATAATGGGAGAAGCAGAGAATGAATTCAGAAGAATTAAGAATTTCAAATGAAAAAAAGGGCAGGGGAGTGAATACATGATAACATTTCACCTGTCAGAGAATAGTGATTATCACAAGGTAAAAGAGGAATAGATAGACTTGGAGCAGCCACTAAAGGACTTAATGCAATCAGTGAATTCTTTTCCAAAGCAATTCGGGTGGGGTTCATTTGCCCCACCATTAGGCAAACAGCGGTGTCTGAATTTGTCATCTTTGGCTACATTTTGTTACTGAAAAGAAATTGTCATCTCTAAGTAGCATGTTCACCAGGCTAACTTGAATGCTTACATTAGTATGACATCTATTTGTCTCCATTTACGGTGATGAGATCCTAGGGTGTAGACCTGTGACTTTCAGATGTCTACAGTAAGGCAGTTCCCCGGACACTGCTACTGAGAGGGTTTTGGTGTCAGCTCCAAGAGAAGCACTGGTAGTATGTGAATATCTACAGCTTAGCCACACCTTTGGCAAACATCCATCCTAAAGACAACCATCTTATGTCACCTCAGACCAGGTGATTTAAAAGCACAAAGTATTCCAATATCAAGGCAAGGGAAATAAACTGAAGCATAGGTGCTCTTGAATGGCAGTTCTACAGAATAACAGTTTCTTGCTTTCTTGGGTCGTGGGGTCACAGTGCAGTACCCAGATTAATCGTGTAGCAAATTGCAAATGGAGTCCACTGGTTCAAGATTAGAGAGGTGGGCAAACGCTCAAAGATTATAAAATGGTCTTTCTGCTGGACAGCATTAAAATACGAGAATGTTGGTATTGAGCCAACTTGTGTTACTTGTCCATAAATCATCAGCAAAGAGACATGAAGACACAGTTATGTGTCAGATGGTTACCCCAGAAGAGTGTCCTTAAAGAAAGGAGCTGTTCCTCTAACCACAGCTGTGTTCTTGCCGTAGACACTTTGGAAAGCTCGTGGCATGGTACTGAAGCAGAGTAGCAAGTGTCACGTACCACTGCTGTTCATGCAGACATTGTATCCTGGTCCTGATCGCTGAAGATGTTCATTCTGAGATTTCTCAGCATGTAATCCTTTATCTAGGAGTCTTCTAGAAAAGTTTTCTGCAAACAGCAATAAAAGAAAGCATCAGTTTACACTCTGGCATATATAAGCTAGCGGTAAACCTTCACCTGTCCTTCCCTTTCCACAGCTGGAATGTGGATTGGTAGTACTGCTGAGAAAAACACGATTTTGATAGCAAGGCATTACTAAAGCCGTCTTTGAGCCAAACTAAGATAGCTGGATATGAGAAAATGGAAACATTTAGGAACAGTCTTCAGCTTTAGTGAAACAATATATTTTGACTGGGTGAAAGGATTTTTCTGATATAGCTAGAGCTAACACTTAACTGAGGACATGCAGTGTTCCCTGTAGAGAAACTCCTTCTGTGAACTCTGAACTACTTACAAGTATGCACCAGTTTTCAGATGTTGTAGTACGGTCCTGAACTAAAAATGTGAATGCCTTTAAATATAAATAAACTGTGCTGAACAAGGATTAACTCTACTGATTTTCATGAAGATGACTGATGACAGACTTTCCAGTCCTGTGCTCACAAAACACATGCAGTTCTTGCTGTCTTTGGTGAAGGTTTGGATGATTGAATATGAAGGCAGTTCTGGGATCTCAGTAAGAACAATATTCAGAAAAAAAAAAATCTATTTTCAACCTGAAGTGCATTAACAGTTGATCACAGTCAAAAATGGAAAGAGAAAGAGAAGAAAGGGGTGTGCTGGAAGGAGAAAACTGTAAATCTGATGGTGTGAAACTGTGTGGCACTTAACATTCTCTGTTAATGTTCATGCTGATTTGAAGATGTTACCATTTATCTTCAATATGAAGCAACAATTCATTGCAGACTTGCTTTCTGTTGTTTACAGGTTTAATATTCTGGAAAGAAACTTTTGACACAAATAATGGGATCTGAAATTTGGGCTTGCTTTGTTTTTTAATTATCTCCAGCTATGATTAGGGGAAAAAAAGAGACTGATTTGGAGGTGTCCTTAAGGAAACTTCATAAGGTTACTTCTTGTTTTCCTGCAGAGGCCCTGCTTCTTCCCATGCAAGGCACAGAGAAGTCTGTGGATGAAAATTAGATTGCTGTGTGGAGATGGGAAAGTTACACGCACTCCCCTGTAACTCCTCTCTAGTGCCCTATCAATGCCCAGTTCCCAGACTAGGAAAAATGGCATGAAAAGAAAACAGAAGTCTACAGCTGTTCAAATCCAGAGACTACCAAACCCAGTAGCAGTTTTCATGATACTATTAAAATTATAAACCATGTCTATTCCCTAGAATTCCCAACATCTAATAACATTTGCCAAAGCGAAATTATTTTTTTTCTGTTTTCCCTGCAGCATGGCTGTGGGAATTTTGTGCGTGTGATACAGTCGTACAATCGCACACACCTGTATGTCTGCGGCAGCGGCGCCTTCAGCCCCGTCTGTGTGTATGTCAACAGAGGGCGCAGGTCTGAGGTAAGTCTCTTTTAATTTTATCCACTCATTTTGTGGGGGATCTTACTCATGTTATGCCAAACATACAGTTTTGAAAATGCAAAAATCAATGATCCAAATAGGCTCCTTCACCCATGTTAAATAGAAAAAGAACAAAGATCCATAGTTTTCTGACCTGTTACCAGCAAGAAGCAAAGCCATGATCAAAAGCTATGCCTCAAATATGATGTTTGTCCAAAATTCCACAGTCATACCAAATGCTGGGCTACATTTGCTACCACTTTTTATTTGATGTTTTCTGGTGAATTCATTCCTACTATTTGTTGGGAAAATTGCCAAGAAATACTTGAAAGGAAATAGCCAGTTAGATAAAAAGTAAAATATGCAGTCCACTTTTTATAACTTCCATGTGTTACTGATTTGTGGGAGAAGCCCTTGATGGGCTAACTATTCAGGTGTATGAAGGTTTGCTGGACTTCAGCTTAATACCCACTAGATGCAATCCCAGTACAGGTAACTTTCATCTACTGCACAAGTTTTGTCCCAGAAGATTCTGCCGGGATGAAGTCAGTAAGTTTTCTCGTTACTGTGGTATCTTCCAGGGTGTAAATCTTACTTTGTCTAGATAGGTCTCCCATTTTTCTATATTCAGTTTCACTGTATATTTTCAATATGTAAAGCACCAGATGTTTCCCAAGTATATTGTCCAAGTTTCCTGATTCGAAAGTGAAATGTTTGTTTATGTGCAAATGTAATAGGTAATAAATTAAGCAACCAGAAGGAGAAAGAAAAGCACTTAACCGAGAACCAGCACCTCAGTAGCTTTTGGGTCAGATTCAAGTCTGCAGGCACAGGGGTGTGCGGTATATTTTCCTGTACAATGTGGAAGCAGATGTGTTGGGAAGGAAGATCAGAGTGTGCTACCTGGAGTTTTGCCATGTGAGGGCAGCTTTAAAGCTAGGCTGGCTCTAGGGAAGAGACTGGGAAATGCATCACTGATTTCATTGGGAGTGAGATGGGAATTCTAGCCAAGACCCAAGACTACTGCAGAGGTTGCCAGGGAGGTGATAAATCATTGTTTCTCCAGGTAGGTTTTCATGGGATGGTCTCGCTGATTTTTGGTAGATCCCTACCTGGCTCCAGCCTCCTTAACAGAGTATGTAGTCTGAATCACTGCACCTTCAGTCCTAATTAATTATCTAAAAGTAGAGGTTCATAGGCCTGGATTTAAAAGCACAAGCAAACAGAACTGAATAAGTAAATCCATCCTTCTGGTTAACAGAGTCTGCATAAACTTATTTTGATGTATTTTGAAGCTGAGGTCAGCTTTCCTCAGCATTATCCTATTTCTTGACAAATTATTTAAAACATGGAAAGTGATCTCATTTGTCTCTAATTAATGCAATATTACTTTATCAGAGTAAGTAGTAGTATTGTAGCCCAGAGAACTCTAAGTCTCATTATTTTAGCGGTTTTGTAAATGAGGTTGGGGAGGGAGAGGGAGGGCAGGAAATGACATCTCCAGATGATGCAAGATGTTGAATTTCTTAAGTTAAAAATAAAGATACATGTCTTGGAAGAGCAAAACTGACTTCACTTAGCCTGTCTGTATAGCTACATGCCTATGGTCAATTGATTAAATAAACTGCTGTTTCAGACGTCTGGAGTCTGTCAGACACTTGACTGTAGGCATCCCATGCTCAAAGCCATTACTGTACAGGCCAACAATAGCATAACAGTTTAAAACCAAGCATTTCCTTCTGAACTCATTGCATATATCAGTGCATGACTAATTAATAAAGCAGAATGAAGAACTATGTACTGTTGATGGGACTAGCAAGAACTCTTTTTTTTTTCTCTGCTTTCATCATTTCACCTTTAATTGAATGCAGTTTTCCATGCACAGAAGGCTTCTTTTGCACATCTGTTTTTCTCTAGAAGCTACGAAGCCTGACAGTAAGAGTCATATCCAACAACCATAAGAACTGGACCTGTTTTGCTCTTTTGTCTCTAGGATTCCACATAATCTCACAAAAAAAAAGGTGGTTTCATGGATGAGGCAGAATGTTGCCCTTTTCCCTGAAACAGAGTTTAAAAAATAATTAATTTTATTGCTTGGCACACTTGATACTTTGTTCTTTGATAATGACTCTGTTAGTCACCCAAATATATTCTAATGTTGAAGTAAATGGAAACAGAAGGAAATGTGATCACTAAGTGAATTAATTATAGACTAAAAAGTAGTTTAATATATATGAAAATCAAGTGTAATCCTGGAGCTACTTTAATAGTGCAGTAATGGGCATTTTGAATTGGTAAATAGTGGTATAATATCGTAAATATGGATTAACATCAAGCTGCATATTAATCTAGAAAAAAAAAACAAGATCATATTAGAAACTTCATACTTGCTTTAACATTGTTTAGAGAGCTTATTACTGAAACAATAGATCAGATCTCTGTGATTAAATTAGGCAAAACAGAAGAGAGGGAAAAGAGGTAGGGGGTAATGGATATGAAAACTTCCTGCTGTAGGTGAGCATTTCAGGCTGGTGGAGTCTGCAATTCACTGTTGCCAAATAGCTGCTCAGTGATCTGTGTGGCATCCCCATATCCCTGTGATTTACATTAATAGTTAAAGAGAACATAAGAGAGTTGCTGCCCATAGTCAAATAACTAATACATTGGCACTTATATGACAGAAGCCTTTCTTTGGGATTTTTGTCAGCTACCTTTTTTCTGTTGAAACAGAAATGTTTTAAGTTTGGGTGTTTTTTTCCTTGCAATCTTGTCTGTTGGCCTTTTATTAAAGATTAGAAGTTTGTTATATGAGTCTAGGAACAAGTTGTTTGTTTGGTATACAATGGTATGCCCCTTGATGTGCTATGGATCAATGTCTCTGCCATTACTGACTGCAGTTTGTAAGGAAAGAACTTGGACCCAAGAGTCCCTTCTTACTCAGCATACTGTGCTCTTCAGTATTGCTGGGAACGAAGAAGTGAAAAGGTGCACCAAGATGGGCGAATTTTCTAAAGATATTCAGACTGTATTTCAAGCTTTAGTCCAGGTTTCTTGTACTTTGCCAAATGTATTTCCTGTTTACAAATTGCATAAAATGTAAACAAACTCCCATACTAAGATTCATAAACAGCAAAAAATTTCCAAGAGATTTCCGGCTATACAAGAGATACTGATAAATCATCTGTCATTATGGAACTGGAGCTTTATGCATAATCCAGGAGATGATACTGAAGAAAATAAGTAAGATTTAGGGAATTTTTGGAAGTCTGATAGCTCAGTAAAGAGCAAATGATTTATACTATCACCAAATGACAATTGTTATAAGAGATTTTTATTTAATATGTGTTAGTGTTTTAGTGTCTTTATTATAATGTCTTAGACTAGTATAAGTGCCACCATGTATTCAGCAAATAAAGGATAAATAACTTCAAAACCACAGAAGTAATCTCCACAGATGTTATTGCAGAGATCAGTCAACCTCTCCAAAGCATAACTGAGCTAGAGGGAAAAATTCTTTGTTTCAGTGTCTTGAATTTATACTGAGAGTCTTCAAAATAATGGGGTACCATTAGAAAAGTTGTCTGAAAAGATGATGAAATTCTGAAAGGAAAGCTAAACTGCTGATAGCACAGCAAAAGTGCCCAGCAGTGCTGAGCTTTGTTAATGTTGGAAATGGCCAAGCATAAAAATCACTTTATGTCTGATGGTTTCTCAAATGAGAAGTGACACACAAATCTACATTGCAGGAACAAATCTTCAAGATCGACTCAAAGTGTGAATCAGGAAAGGGACGCTGTTCTTTCAACCCTAATGTGAACACGGTGTCTGTTATGATCAGTAAGTAAAAATACTCCAAGTTGCTGAGGTCTAAACCCATATGATCATGCATGGTGTGGATTG